>AWWV01015242.1:0-140173 GCA_001974805.1 Corchorus capsularis
ATGGTTCAATATTAACAGGTTTCGAATCTCTGCCTTTCTGTTTCTGGGTTGATACTTGTCTTGACTCTTGTCTCTTCCTTCTTCATAATTTCTGCTTTGAAAATGAAAGGTAATTTTCGAATCACTTATATTTCACTGGTAATTTTCTGCTTTGAGAGACCAAACGTACTTCCACAGGTGGAATTGTTTGGGGTTTGGCTATGTTGATTTTCAAATGTGTGTGACTGGTTTGTGTTTTAAGTAATTCTATTTAAATGTTTAATTGGAACGAGCAGTGAGAAGTGGCTGTAATCACTCTTATCACATGCTCAGCATCAAGTCATTAATATCTAATTATTTCACTGGTAATGTCAGATGTAAGTAAATTTGATTAGGCATAATAGACTTTGTAGTGCTTAGGAGTTTTGCCAATCAAGTTATTTTTGATATATATAATTGTTAAGATATAATATCGGCATAGTTGTCTAATAAGGGAGAATGAGATACATGTCCTCCTTCCTATGATGATTAGAGCCTTGGATTGTGGATTGAGTATGTTATTTTCCATGATTGTTTTGCTTTGATTTAAGATCAAAATTTGCCCATTTTGTGTTGTGGTTGCTCATATAATCATTCTAGCTGTATATTTACAAGTGAGTTTGATTATTGTGGACTTAAAGGAACTGCCTCAACTTTGACAGATATTCGTGAGAATTGAGATTGAATTAAAGCGTATATATGGGTGTTTATTAATTATTACTTCTAAAATTGACAATTAATAATAAAATTTCCATGGGAATTTGATATTGTTATTCAATCAACAAAGTTACAAAACATATTCTATGCTGGAATTGAGATCAAGGACATTGTTATTATAATATTAATGTCTTTGTCTAATGAAGTTTGTTTTATTTATGTAGATGGTTGACACTGAGCTACCTAATGCAGTAGTAGACATCCAGGTGGATGTTGTAAGTGAGAGTACTGGGTCAGAAGGTGTTCAAGAGAATCAAGACAATAGAAATGTTGTTGCTGCAGCTGCTCGTGAAGAGGGGGTTAGCAGTAAACTTAGAAAAACTGTTGGGCCTGCACGAGGTAAAAAAACCCAAACTCAACCTTCAAATAAAAGGCCTAGGGCAAGTACTAGTATTGTTTAGCAGCATGCTACTAAATTTGAAGAAAATGGGGAAGTTAAAGCTAGTTGTAATTACTGTGGTCATTAATATTTTGTTGAAGTTAAGTTAAAGTAAAGCTGTAGATGGTGTAGAGGATTGAGGATTCTTTTCCCGCTGCTGCCTGCTGAATGTTGATCATGACAATGGAGCATTGGTGTTGCTGCTCAGTGCTCGTGGGACAGATTACATAGATGCACGTGGCTGCGGGTTATAATTATTTCTTTTTTGTCCATAGACTACTAGGACAATTAGTTGGTACACTGTGGATATCAAATATATAGGACAATTACTGGTCCTTAGTTTTTGTTGAAGGTGGAGCTTTTTGTGAATTTGTGTAAATGGCTTAAACTTTATAGCCTAGATGCATACTGCTACTAATCTTTTTGCAGGTTTACACTTATACAATTTTGTGTAAATGGTAGTTGATCAAACTTTAAAGCCATGGAGTCTCTGTTATTGAGTATTTCAAAGGCAAAAACTTTTTGCCTATTTGAGTTTATGGCTTTAGAGTTGAATTTTTAAATGTAAACCTTTTACAGTAGTTTAAATGCAATTATATTATTAAACTGTTTAACCGATTAAACCGATATAACCGACCGAACCGACGGCGGTCGGTTGTAGTCGGTTACATAACCTTGTCGGGCGGTTGGCGGTTAAGAAGTTTACTTAGTCGGTTGACGGTCGGTATTAGGCACCCTTAACCGTTAACCAACCGAACCGTCCGATAGACACCCCTAATTCTCTTCTTAAGCCTCTCATGGATTTGGAAAAATCCATGAGTAGCTAAATTCCTAATACTTCTTATCCTTTGGTGATTTTAATCAATTAATTATGGTGAGATTTGTTTGCTTATAATTTGATATTTGTTCTTGATTGATAGTTTATTAATCTCCATTTTATTTTATTGATTTATATGGCCAGTATTGATATAATTGGATAGATATATAGTTAAATCAAGTTTAGAGTGAGAACTCGAGTTTGATTATGTGGTAACAAATTGGAGGCGCTGAGAAGCGGTCCAATGGGATTAGTAATCCTTATTTAATAAGTTTGGTTTTACTTGTTATGCATGCGTGAATAATCGTTTTCAATGTTTTATTCTTATCAATCTTTCACCCTGAGAAGGAAATTGATTGTTAAGCAATAAAAATGATAATTTAACCTGAGAGGGATCTTTATCTAATAAGCATGTTACAGTTTCCCTAGACCAATTATCTAATTGAGAATAAAATATTAAATTCATGTTTTAAATCAAGGATCTATAGTTAATTTGATTGATTTCTACCATTGGAAAAGAAGTATGCTTTCATATTACTGTTTTCTTTATTAATTGCCATAGTTTAGATTAATTTAGTTTGTTTTATTTTAATTGCTTTTCTTTATAATTGGTCTGTTTAATCCCTTGTTTTTGAGTGATTTTTAGTGATGATTTTATCTTTGGATATGTCTATTCCCCTTCTCTGTGGGATTCGACCCTTGCTTGCCCTATTTACTTAGTTAGGTTTTTGTGGGGATTATTTTGTGATTTGCTGACGACCGATCAACTTGATGGTCTCGTATTATGCTTTTGTCCTCTTGGTCCCGTTTGATCTCTCGATCCCATTGATTGTCTTTGACCTTTTAGTCTCGTATTCAGTTTCGGACCCGTATTCCGCTGTCTGTGCTGATTTCGATCTTGTTTGTTCTGATTTTAATCCATTCAGTGCAACTCAAGTTTTGGCATCTTCCAAACTGTTTTCCAAGAATTAGTTTTCAAACTTAAGATTGTATTTTTGATTTTCCTAAATTCTGTCTTGATTTTATGATTAATGTGGTAGATATATTAGATTTCTCAAACCTTAAGTTTATGGATAATTAGATTTATGTTTTAGTTTAGTATAAAAGCCTTCGTCCTATACTCAATTTTACACAATTTTAATGCAATTTCTCTTGCTTTTGTGTTGTTATCTTCGCTCTTGGTTTATTTTCAACAGTTGTAATGCAAAGAATGTTAAAAAAAAGTACAAAGAAAGATGGGCAATGTGATTTTGAACTTTCTTCATATAGACCTTTGTTAATCTTGTTATTATATCTTCCATGTTCTTTATAGAAGTTAACTCAAATCTCCTCTACAGTTTTTGTACTATTAGAAATTTAGATAGGAGTTCAACTTTGAGGCATAAGATTAATCACTTTCTTAAAGGGTTTATTCCCTTTAGGATACTACGAAACCACTATCCCTCTAATTGGAATTGTGAAATTTGTTTTGATAATATGGTTTGTATAGGCTGTTAGAAGGTTATTTCAACCTTATCTCAATGTATTAATTTCTTTAATGTAGATACATAATCTATCAAGAAATACATAATATACTTACATTAGTTAATTGAATTATTCAATGACTAATAATAATAAAAAAAACTAATAAAGGAGAGGATCCTCGCCCCTACTAAAAAATTAGTGGATAGGTCCACTGATCTTAGAGACAAATCTAATGGCTTATAAAATCCCATATTATTCACATTTTAAAACAGCAAAAAACGTAGTGTTCCATCAAACATGGTCATCTTCCCACCTTTCTCTATTTCACTGAAATTCAAATCCTTCTCATATGGCGTTGTCAGCTTCTTTCATGCGAGGAAAATTAATTTGATTGGCCATGGTTCTTGAGTTTAGTTGTGGAGATGCTGGTGAGAAAAGAAATGAAAAATTCTATTTGGTTATTTCTCACCTATGATGATCTCCAAAAAATGATTTTGAATCTTGATTCATAAACTACAATTTATGCAAAAGAAGGCAAAGTAAAACCCCACGTAATTTGAAAAGTGCTGTTTTTTTTCTTTTCAAGGCCAAATTTGGAGGTAAAGACCCATTGATGCGCCCAAGGTTGATCATGGACTTGAAGATGACCATGGAGAGCATGGAGAGGATGTGCATGGGCTGCATGGAGGCATGAAGATGCTAGGATACCAAGGAGACCAAGATGGACTTTCACCAAAACTCAACAAGAAGCCATTTGATCCATTGAGCTCACCTAATGGTTCGATGACAAGATCAAGAGCTAAGAAGTTCAAGGATTCACTCATGGGCTTTGTTCGAACTCATCTTAAAGATATGACGTCCCTCGAAGTTCAATTGAAAACATTTGGAGATTATTTGAGCAAGGCAAAACAACCCAAAGACAAGCTCATTAATTTGCTTGTTTTTGAAATCTAATTGAAGTTTCTGATGGCACCCAGGAGCAGGTGGGGGTACCCGCTAGCGGGCAGCATCAAAAAGGCCTTAAAACAAGTCTGGGGTCACTTAGGGCCGGGTAGAGTCACCCAAGGGCGGGTCACATGCAGATTTATTTTAATTATTGCATTTTTTTAAGTTTATTTTTATGTTGGGCCTTATTTTTTCTTTATGGCCAAACCCTAAGAATTATATAAGGGGTTCTATTGCTTCTTGTGAACCTAAGTTAAGTTTTTCAATCAATTGAGTGTTTATTCACCTTGAAAATTTAGCTTCATTGTTCTAGTTTGAACATGCTTAGGACTTCTTCAATCTTGTAGAGTCCAAGCAATAGGTAGTGATTACTTAGTTGTTTGTGAATCTTGTGATCTTAAGTTGTTAATTGTAGGTCTAATTAATCCCCTAAGGCCGACGAAAGAATAAGAGAGCTTGCTAAAAGAAATTAAATGGACTCAAAATGGACCCTTATGGAAGAGGAAAAAGTAATTGGCCCAATCCATGAAGACAAATCCAAAGGAAGGGGTCCAAAATAGAAAAGAGATTCAACAAAATGCCCCAAATAGAAGGCATAAGACAAGAAAGGAAATCGGTCCAAGAGTGGTTAACGTGAGTGATCCAATCTCACAACTAAAAGATCAAATTAAAGATAAATGGCCAAGTGCTAGAATTAATTAATCTACTAATAATTGGAATCCTAGGATATAAATGCAAAAATGCAATTTTAGTAAAATAGAACTAAGGCGGAAAACATTTTTGGGTTTTTGAAATTTGAATGCAAATGATACTGCTACTAAATAGAAGAAGACCTACTAAGTCTATAACTTTATCAAAATGCCAAAAAGTGACCTGCCAAATGACCAGAACGCCCCTGATTAGAAACCGTTTAATCTAAATAAAAGGATATAGGCGAAAATTGGGTGTCTACAGCTGCCCCTCTTTGCGTGCTTTCTAACTATTGGGAGGTTTACAATAAAGTAAATTGTACACTTTCCGAAGGTTAGGAAGTGCGCAAAGACGTAGACACCCGCCCTTATTACTGAATCTGATGTTTGAAGACTAAGAAACATGACCTATTCTGAGGCCAATCCTTTTGCAAACTCGCGTGGAAGCAAGAAAAGGCCGATTGTAGTCACCGAATTGTAACTTCGTAGAGAAGTGAGAAAAGACCAACTTTGGTCGAAGGATTTCTGACTCACATGGAAGTGAGGAAAGACCAACTTGGGTCGGAACAATTTCTGACTCACATGGAAGTGAGGAAAGACCAACTTGGGTCGAAGGATTGCTAACTCACATGGAAGTTGTAAATTGAAAAGTTGTGAATTGAAATGTTGAAAAGTTGTAAATTGAAAAAGTTGTAAAAGCTGAAAAGTTGTAAATTGAAAAGTTGTTGGAGTGCCCCCCTTGGGAGCAACCGAAAACTGCTGAAAGATGACCTGTTTCCAGTCGATCTTGATAACTGTTGAAAGATGACCTGTTTCCAGTCGAACTTGACAAGTGCTGAAAGATGACCTGTTTCCAGTCAATCTTGATAATTGTTGAAAGATAACCTCTGATAATTTGAAAGATGACATGTTTCCAGTCGATCTTGATAAGTGTTGAAAGATGACATGTTTCCAGTCGATCTTGATAATTGTTGAAAGATAACCTCTGATAATTTGAAAGATGACATGTTTCCAGTCGATCTTGATAATTGTTGAAAGATAACCTCTGATAATTTGAAAGAGGACCTGTTTCTAGTCGATCTTGATAATTGTTGAAAGATGACCTGTTTCCAGTCAATCTTGATAATTGTTGAAAGATAACCTCTGATAATTTGAAAGATGACATGTTTCTAGTCGATCTTGATAACTGTTGAAAGATGACCTGTTTCCAGTCGATCTTGATCATTCTTGAAAGATGACCTGTTTCCAGTCAATCTTGATAATTGTTGAAAGATAACCTCTGATAATTTGAAAGATGACCTGTTTCCAGTCTATCTTGATAACTGTTGAAAGATGACCTGTTTCCAGTCGATCTTGATAATTGTTGAAAGATGACCTGTTTCCAGTCAACTTTTGATGATTGCCGAAAGGTGACCTGAAAGGGACCAATCCATGGTCGACATTGAAAATGGCCAGTCCGTGGCCGACTGATGTTTGAAAGGTGACCGGTCCATGGCCAACTGTTGGAGCTTGAGAAGAGACCAGTCCATGGTCATTTTGTTGATCTTTGAGAAGCGACCAATCTGTGGTCAGCTGTTTGATACATGAGGAGAGACCAATCCGTGGTCGATTGTTGATCTTTGTGAATTTTCTTAAGATGTTCTTACTCAGAGTGCTTCGATGATATCAAGTATGATGACATGATGCATGTATGAATGAATGCCCATGTAAAGTAAAGAAGGAAATTGCTATGATATTGACTTCCCTTGTTTTACCCAATGACTCTTGGACGAGCTTCCTTACTTTGGATCTACCATGAATGACTGGTTTTAGAGAATTCAATTGCCCCCTTGTTCTGAGGATCGACTTCCTTATTTACCTGCAACAAATTTGTCAAAAGTTAGAGTTTGAAAGATGACGAACATGTAGCTTAAACTTCTTGAAGCATGCCATGTTTGCTATATGATTACAATGTACCATTTGCCCCTTGACAACACCTTATAATTTACTAGACATGCCCCATATGATATCCCCTCTTTAAGACTATGAAGGGTTTCTCGAAAGATTTGGTGACCACCACTTGGAAGATTTTCTCGCCCAAGATCATTGATTGATACTTCATCATAAGCTCACAAACGGAATGCAATTCATTTTCAAAACATTCTTAATTTCTTATTTTGTCCAAAATGCTTTGAGTCAACATTGGTTATTGAAAGAAATATGGTTCCAAAAGATTGAATAGAAATTGTCAAAAAGGTTTGGTTCGATGTGTTGGCTTGACTTGACAAGATCGAAGTGTTTAATGACTTTGTCCGCTCTAATTTTCTCGAGGCAATGCTCATATCCGCAAGGAATCACGCTTTTCGAACTGCTTTAGAGGCTCCAAGAATTCCCATCCTTACTCTTAGATTTCATTCCTTTGAATCGGTAGGCAAACCTAGTCCTAATCCACACATCGATTTGATGACTGGCAGACTGCCCTTTTTCGGGTTTTCACCCTAGAGCATTTTGTTTTTTGTTTTTTATTCTTTCTTCTTTTTCCATTTTCTCTTTTTTCTTTCATGCGCTTGCCTTTTGAAAAACTTTTGAAACCAATTTTCTCTAAAACCTTTTTGAGAAAAACACTTTTCTTTTGCAAAAACATTTTTTATTTTAGGCTTCACCTTCAATATCCTGACCTGATCAAAGATGGACTTTATTAGGCACGTAATATGGGATTGGGTTAGGGGTGCCAAAGAAAAGATAAAAGGCTCAAAAGCATTTGAAGGCGCTCGATCCAAGGATCACTTTCTTTGTTGTGAAGGATGCCATCGAACTTGATCTTCCAATTTTCAGCCTTCAACTTCTTCGTTTTTCCTTTTGCTTTTCTTTTCAATTTTCGACTTTTTGCTTTTCATTCGCTTTTGATTTGAACTTTGATTTGAATTATTTGATGAAGTGAACTGAATGCTTCTTTATGAACTGACCTCATTACTGTTGAAATTTCCCATTATAGACTTTGAGTGGAAACCCGTTCTTTTGAGGCTTATCCATCTTCGCTTTTGCCCCCGGTGTGGAGGGTGATCCTTGATCAGGGTTGAATCGAAAGAAAATCCATAAGGCTCAAAGGGGACAAGTATGGATAACTTTCTGCAAGTGAAAGGAATAAGAAAGAAGGCCATTTATCATTTCAGATCTGGATATTTTGATAAAAGGCGACCCTTAGAAAAACCCGAAACCTTTTGAAAACTCATTTTTGAAAACCTTTTCTTGAAAACAATTTTTGAATAATGTCTCTTATTATTATTATTTTTTGTTATCCTAAAAATCTGTGCAAGCACATGACGTTGCAATTCTCTTTTTGCGACCTCTTTCTTTTTTAGGCCCAGTGTTTTTTTTTTTTATGGGAATTTGATGATTGATGTCTTCTGCCTCATTCTCTTGTCTGACCTCCTTATTGATGAACATGAGCATTTTATTGCTACTGAATACTGCCCCTCCACTGATCACAAGGGCGATAAAGGTGTCTCGACAATTGAAGTGGTTTGAAAAGGTGTTACTTAGATTGGCTTATTTGATCTTCGAACCAATTTGTCTTCCCAAGGCCTGAAAGCGATTTGAATTTGGCCTTTTAAGTGATTTCCTTTGTGGCATGAACAGGTTTCAGCACATCTTGGTTAAAATCTGTAATTTTGGTTCAATTTGGTTCCACGAAATAAAATGGGCTCATTTGGTATCAAGGAAATTTGGGGTTAGGCAAAGTGTTGACCAAAAATCGAAATACCTTTCGTTTATTAGTAACTTTTTATTGAAAATACTTTTTTCTTGTCCCTTGCTGGGCACTTTTGAAAACTGTCTTTAAATGGTGGTCACATGATTCTACCAGTTTTATTCTTTTCCCTTTTTTTTTAAATTAAGTCGATTAATGAAAGTGCAAAAATTTGAACCACTATTAACACAATGCAATCATACATGCTAAAGATTCAAAATTCAATGATTTAAACCAAAATATTATGTTGATGTAATGCATGCGTAAGATGTGCTCCAAAGTTTCAGAAATTCCCCCCTCTGGTGGGCTTCCATTGCCCCTTTGTGATTGAGCCGTATGACCCTCTATTACTCGAGAAACTGCTCAAGGTATAACTTCTGATATTGTCTTTAACATTTTCACCATGACATCCCGGAGTCATCTACTGGCTGGCTATCTGTTAGAGCGGGAGCGATTTTACTGGCACGGGCTGACTACCTTCAAAGTATCTAAGAGAGGAAGGTCTTTGACCCCGTTTTGCATCTCCAATCTTTTCCACTTGCTTTACGATGTGCTTTGTCGAGTCACACATGCTTTCCTCCCCCTGAAGCTTTAAATCTTCCGCAAAGTTGCTGAGCCGTCAGAGTTCTTTCTATTGATAAACATTATTCTTTTATTGTGAAATGGAGTCAAAGTTATCCATGCAATGTATGAGTGAATGTCATGGTGAATGAATGAATGCATGAAGCAAAACAATGAATTTGCCCATACAAACGAAAGGTGAAGCCAATCTCAGTGAAATTCCTCTTTTCATTGCTGACGACCATTACATTGTCTTACTACATCAGACTTCAAACATGACCATAACTATATACAAAACTGACTATGAAAATAAAGCCCAAACAACTCTTCCAGTGCTCTTAGGCATAAACACCGAGGGATCTAGCTTTCCCATAGCAAGATCACTGAGTACTTGTCGACGCTCCTTCAGAACCAACTCATAGACGTTGACTGAAACTGAGGCTACCATTTGCTCCGAAAATTAACTTTCCTTCTTTAATCAACCTTTGTACCTCAACTTTTAGCTTTGGGCAGTCTTCAGTCTCATGGCCCGAGGTTCCTGAATGGTACTGACAATGGGCGTCGGCATTGTACCACTTGGGTCGACGGTTTAGGGGCAAAGGGTGAACATATTGTAACATTTCCAACAAACCCTGTTGCAATAGCCGTGGGAGTAATTCTGTGTAAGTGCCTGGAATTGGAATAAGATTTGCAAGCTCATTCCGTTCTTTTCTTGGAGTAGGAGGTTTGGAGACTGGCTGAGTTTTTTGCTTGTGGATGGGTGATCGAAATGGGGTGTTTGGCCTGAAATTTGGTCGACAATAAGGTTGAGGCTGATGAGAGTTAGAAGGGTTTCTCCATTGATCGGAGTTTGGCGGATGATAAGTTGGAGGGTAAAGAAGTGGGTCAGTCAACTGGACATAGTTGTTTTGCGACTTTACTGCATCAAAAAACTCCACTTGTGATGCAAGTCTTGAACTCCTCCACTTGCTTGGTTAACTCGTCCATTCCATGTGCGATCTTGCATAAATTTTCTCTATTTTCTGAGCCAAAAGTGATTTCATTGGTGGGTTCTGACCCTTCATGGCCGGAGTGAGTTCATTTCGATGGTGTTTCTGAAGAGAGAAGTAATTGAGCCCCTTCTAGATCCCCACCCTTTATCAACAACCTAAGAACATGCTCCCTTAGCTTGCCAACCTCCTCAGCAAATGCTTCTTGCTTGCATTTCATCTTAATCATGTCTTTTTCCATCTTCTTCTGGTCAAACTCCAACTGCTGCACTCGAGCTTCCAATGAGCTACCCATACTACTGCCTCAGTATCCCGGACTCCTAACTAAATGAATTGCCATGAATAGGTGAGATTTACAAGTGATCTAAGTACGAATTTACAATATGTTGATGATAATGAATGTGTATACATATGTATAAATGCATGGCATGATGCTTTGGCAATGATAAGGATGTATGGTGACATGGCATGGATATTGAAAGAAAGTGCATGACATGGTATAATATGCTGATAAGCAAATGCATGCTCTTGCTTGGGCGGTTATATGTAATGAGAGTATCATAGGATATGAATACATGTGAATGCACGATGCAACCTGCAAAACAGAGGGGTTATACAGATGTGTCTGCAAAAAAAAAGCAACAAAAGTCCAAGAATGGTTAGTAACTGAACATTAATATTAACAAATAACTGGAAATTAAAGAAGAAGCATGCCCCTTCTTTTATTGATCGAAACATTTTCCTCGAAAAACACTTGGATTGTGAATCCTTTGGGGCAGGTTGGTCCATTTATTATGAGCAATGCAAATTACTCATTCTACAGTTCCTGTTTTTGAAAAAACGAGAAGTAAGGGTAAGAGGTGTCCCTTATGTGTTCCGACTTATATGCTGGGTTTAGTCCACTCAACCTAGAAGGAACCCAATTCGATACTACCATCACCCATCAATTTGAGTAGGTAGGATCTTCTTGAGTGGAGGTTTTTCCGCACAACCTATACGGGAACCTAGTTCGCCCCACGAAGGCTTGCGTATTATACCTCCAAAATCTAATAAGGGTGGCAAAAATGCAAATGCAAGATGCAATCTAAGTGAGGTGTGTGAAGGAACAACCTACCGTTACCACATACCATACCAAATACCAAACTATTAAATTCTAAAGCTGATGCATCACAAACATGAAAACACGGTTAATCATAAGCAACAAAAGATGCAAAACAAAGAAGAAAAGACAAAGCAATCAATTTATTTAACCCTAGATCTTGTTTTAGACTAAGTGAGGCCTGATTCTCTAAAATCCTCAGTGAACTCACCAAGTTGTCGCAACGTGCGGGTCCGGGGTCCGAACCCTGCCGCTAACGACTTGAGAAAGGGAGTCGCCACTAATCATCTTATGGGTCTGATTAGTCACCTGATTAACCTAGCTAGCTTAATGTGGTCCAGGGCTTGGCGAGGGACCCACTAAACCTATAGGTCTGGTCTTGTTACCTGAATCTAAGTCCGGGAGTCGATTACGTTTGGGGAAGGGTTAGCACCCCCAAACGCCCGTCAAGCGACGGTACCTCTAATCTAATCAAGATCTAATATGGGTCTTAAATAAAGTTTGCTTTTAATCCTTAATCCTAGATTTTTTGTCTTTTCTTTGTTTCAGGAGAATTGAAACCTGTTATTTGACTGCTTAATCTTAATCTTTTTGTGTTTTCTTTAAGTTTTAAAACCTTTTATTCTCTTGAATGCAAGAAACATGATAAAACTAACCCTTTGTCTGAAAGGGTATTTTGGGAAATGAAATCTAAATGCAAGAAGAGTGACAAAGTTGACCCTTTGTCCGAAAGGGTATTCTAGGAAACCAAGATTAAACTTGTATACAGAGTTGTGAGAAAATTGACCCTTTGTTTGAAAGGGCATTTAGCGAAATCAGAAATTAAATGTGGGAGTGTGACTGGACTGACCCTTTATCCGAAAGGGTATTCTGGGAAATTGAAACTATATGCGAGGATGTGGCAAAACTGACCCTCTGTCCAAAAGGGTATTTTGGGAAATAGAAACTATACACTAGGATGTAACAAAACTGGCCCTTTGTCTGAAAGGGTATTTTGGGAATACTAAACTTAAATGCAGGAATGTGACGAAACTAGCCCTTTGTCCAAAAGGGCGTTTTGGGAAAACTAGAACCTAAATGCAAGAATGTGACAAAAATCGAAAATGTTAAACTTAGATGCTGGAATGTGACAAAACTAGCCCTTTGTCTGAAAGGGCGTTTTGGGAAAAAGCAGGTAAAAACAAGTGCCTTCCATCTGGGAAGGGCGTTTTAGGGAAAAGCAAGTAAAAATTAGTGCCTTCCGTCCGGGAAGGGCATTTTGGGGGAAAGCAGGTAAAAACTGAAAATTGAAAGAATCAGCTTTTTGTTTTTGATTTTTTTTTAATTTACATTTACTTAGAATCAAACTCTTCTAACTTTTGTTTTAATTTTCTCTATTTTAATGGTTTTATGCTTAATCTATTTATTAAAATCGAATAACTAGTAGAAGTGCATGAAGTGTGAATGATGCATGATCTGATCATTTTTTATTGACTGGTAAAGGGTCGTTTACTCGAATAACTCTCGAGGATCCTTCCCACGCATTATGGGGGTATCCGCAAAAGTATGTGATCTCGAAGTGGGCCCAAGGAGGTCGTGCCCGAGCACAGTTACCCAAGGTCCACCCGTCATAGTTAAAAACGACCTTCGTCAGCCTTAGTTATTTTGCCGCATGAATGACAATATGAATGCATGATAAGATTAGTTTTAATTTATGCAGTAATCAAAGCCTACCATGATTCGACTCCGCAATCCCTTCCCACGCATTATGGGGGTATTTGCAAAGAAGACCGGTCTAAAAGGAGCCTCAAGAGATCATGCCCGAGCATTGTTACCCGAGAGTCCCTTATTATAGCAAGAGACTATGATTAATACATTTAAACATACGAGGTGTCGTGAATAACAAATATTAATGTGTGCAAATGAATTAATTAAATTAATCTAAATCTAACATTTTTTTCTTTTTTCCGTATCAACTTATTTGAAACTAAATTAGTTAATGTTTAGTTTTCCTTCATCTTAACAAAGTAAATCAGAATTCCCAATTATTGACAAGCCAAAGTCTAATTGACTCTCTAAATTGCTTAAACTTAATTAAATAATTAAACTAACAACTAAAATAATTATAAGAAAAACAATTGGACCCTAAATTGCATTAAATTCGGACTAATAGTGACCTATTTGAACACTCTGTGAACCATCAGTCTTTATGTGAACCAAAAACATATAACATAACCTAATTAAATTGAAATTGAGGGGTAAATTAAAAGGATTAGAAGTTTACCTTTTGAAGCTTTAAATCTCCCACAAAAACACCTAAGTCGTACCCTACTGCTTCTTTCCTCCTCTCTCTGCTTCACTTCCTGTTTTCCTCTCTCTCTCTCTCCCCTCAAGCACGATTTCCTCACACACTCTCTCTCTCAAACCCGACGCTGCACAAGGCTTCATCACCGTCGATTCACCATAGAGACCACCAGAAACGCCTCCACTACCTCCCTTTGTCCTTTCGCCCTTAATCCCGACCAACAGAAATCCGGAAAGCGTCTCAAACACTAAAGAACTACAACCCAAAATCAACTCAGGAACCAAATCCAACGATCTTAACCGGCAAATGACCAAAGGGGAATCAATTCCAGGTTCCTCTACCCATTCCTACTCAAAACCCTCAAACAATTTTCGAAAAGATCCTTTTCATTTTAAAATCCCAAAGTCTAATGAAACCTTACATCGCACTGTTGAAGGAAAAGAATAGGGAACTCGAAATAAAAAGGAAAGTGGAAGGGCTCTCAGAATCTTCACGTTAAGAATCTTTACCCTCTTTTCGTTGTCCCTTTTTTTTGTATTTTTGGTTTTTTTTTTGCTGTATTTTTTCTACTGCTCTCATCAAGAACTATGAACCCTAAAGAACTTTCAAGCTAAAACTTATTCCCAAATTTTTTAAAGCTAAAAGAAATTCCTCCTCCTCCCTCTCATGGACACTGTAGTATTTATATTCTTCAACCTCAAAACCCCATCTCCACCGTTCACTATATGCCTTTTTCTCATCTAATGGCTCAAAAGCCTTTATTGTTATAAACTTTGAATTCCCCTATCTTCTCCTCGCAGGGCTTTTGAGTTTCAATTTTGTCTCTCCCTGCAATTCCCATTTCCAGGGAATTTATTGCCCTCCATTTGTCTTTTGCTTTCTTGTTTGAACTCAGTGGTGGATGTGCAGTATGTTTTCAAGCAATTCAGGTAGTGGTGCATGCTTATTTTGTTTTACTTGCAGATTGTCCCTTTGTTAATTCACGTGTGTTTTTGAACCCCAGCAGGAAGGCCTTGCTTACATGGCACGTGCAGACAGATTTGGGACCCTCTCAAGGCCACATGTGCTGCCATGTCAAGGTAAGGCCTCTTTTTCCTTTCTCTGTTTCTGTCTTTTTATTTGTGTTTGATGTTGCTTCTTCTGGTATATTGGAATGCGAATGGACCTAAATACATGTATACATGTTCTGTTTTAAGATGCTTTTTTAGATTAAAATGAAGTGCTCTTATGAGAATGAAACCTTAGAAGTGTAGCCTGATATGAAGGCCAGAGGTGTTCTGATTTTATTAATGACCAGATGAATTAATGGAATGCATGTAACTCAAAAATGCAGGCTATCTCTTTTTTTTTTTTTTGGAATGCAAAAGATGGAAACTAAATGATGATATGTACGTATACTTTGTTTTGGACTTTCTATGTGAAGTGCCATGTGATTGAGCTCAAGAGAAGCACATATGCTAAATGTAGTGGTGATTGTGTATGGTTAAAAGTGCTCCACCGATGCATGTTGAAATGACAGGAAAGATGAGGAAAGGATACAGAATTTGGAAAACTTTTGGTCTGCTTTTGCATGCAAAATACACAAGTGAAGGTGCAAGTATGTGTTCGTGAAATGCTTGCTATAATGGCTTCCCAATTAAAGCTACTAAAACATGCCACCTAAAACAACAATGAAGTGCCTTACTGTTTGAATTGCCATGTTTGGTGAGAGGAACTTATTGATATGATCTTGATAAATTCCATCAGTGGTGCATTTGATTCACATGAAATTGTAACTTGGATTTCTTTATTCTTACTCTTTGTTTCCTTTTTTGCTCCGTACCTCTTGCTAATAAATTAATTCTTCTGTGTTTGCAGTGACATGTCAGAAGTTGTCGATGTGTCAACAAGGTAGCTAGGCAAGAGGCACACTCAAAGGCTTTCCCCTTCTCTTTTGTAATTTTGCAATCTATTTCTGTAAGGCAAAAATTCTTTTTGTATTTTGTTTGTGAGTGACGAAGTGGACTTGAACCAAAGGGAATTCAGATTTTTTTATTTTTTTAAAAAAGGAATTAAAAGAGCATGGAGCTAAAAGAAATTAAATGGACTTAAAATGGACCCTTATGGAAGAGGAAAAAGTAATTGGCCCAATCCGTGAAGACAAATCCAAAGGAAGGGGTCCAAAATAGAAAAGAGGTTGAACAAAATGTCCCAAATAGAAGGCATAAGACAAGAAAGGAAATCGGTCCAAGAGTGGTTAACGTGAGTGATCCAATCTCACAACTAAAAGATCAAATTAAAGATAAATGGCCAAGTGCTAGAATTAATTAATCTACTAATAATTGGAATCCTAGGATATAAATGCAAAAATGCAATTTTAGTAAAATAGAACTAAGGCGGAAAACATTTTTGGGTTTTTGAAATTTGAATGCAAATGATACTGCTACTAAATAGAAGAAGACCTACTAAGTCTATAACTTTATCAAAATGCCAAAAAGTGACCTGCCAAATGACCAGAACACCCCTGATTAGAAACCGTTTAATCTAAATAAAAGGATATAGGCGAAAATTGGGTGTCTACAACGCGTTTCTTAATCGAGCCGAGCTTGAACGAGCTTCGAACACTCTAAATTTTAAACTAGCCGAGCTCGAACGAACATCAAATTTGTTAAACGAACACGAGCCGAGTTTGAACAAAGCAAAATGTTCGCGAACAAAACTGAGTTCGTGTTCAAGCTCGTTCGAGCTCGGTTCGTTTGCAGCCCTACACACATTACAATACACTCTCGAAAAAGGTCTTTGAATATATTCACAAAGAGAAAATTTTGACATGCTATAAAATACATAAAATAATATGTCCATGGTGAACTACTAATTTTGTTTATTA
Organism: Corchorus capsularis; assembly: GCA_001974805.1. Taxonomy (NCBI): domain Eukaryota; kingdom Viridiplantae; phylum Streptophyta; class Magnoliopsida; order Malvales; family Malvaceae; genus Corchorus; species Corchorus capsularis. The sequence goes on from AWWV01015242.1 coordinate 16,556, forward strand.
ATAATCGAGGCTCTGTTTGCTACTAAAAATTGTTTGTCAAGCATATATGTATAAGATTATTTTATAATTCTTCCCTCGAATTTTTATGTGTAGGAATGACTTCTATTGATAGTGGCAGAGCTAGCTGGAAAGATCCCTCCCTAGTAAAGTTTTTCTTAGATTTATGTCTTGACTAGAAAAACACATTGGGAAAAGAGGGGGTAGTTTGCATGTAGAGTCATGAAAAAAAAAATTCCAAATCTTTTCAGGAAAACAAAAACCTCAAGTTCACTCAAAAACAATTGAAAAACCAATGAAATTATTTAAAAATATATATATATTGTGTGGTCTAACATAGTAGATAAATCGGGTCATGGCTTCAATCCAGTAACAAATACGGTTGATTCTAGACACCCATTTTTGTCCTATATCCTTCAAATTAAATCAATTTATTTCTTAATTGGATTAGGGTCACCTAAGGGCTTTTTGGACATTTTTACACTAAGGGTATTTTGGTCATTTTTAGTCTATTTTTACTTTAGATTAGCTAATCCATTTCTAGTCATCTAGATTGCATTTGAAAAAAAAAACCAAAAAAATCTTAATATGCACCTTTGGTATTTTTGCATATTTCATGGCTTAGTTTCATTTAGTAATCATGCAATTTTACCTCAAGTTAGTTCATTGATTAATTAACCCTCTATTTAGCAATTAGTTAAACATGGCATAAATAGAATTTGGATATTGCATTTTGCTAAGTAGTTTTCATCATAAGTATTGCCACTTTAAAAAGTACAAAAAAAATGAAAATTAAAAAAAAATCACAAAAAAAGCTCTTATTTATTCATTTGCATTTCTTCATAAGATATTCACATTTTTCTTTTCTTTTCTTACTTACAAAAATACAAAAAGGAATTCCCAAATTGTGTTCCCTGTTTAACTCTAGGTCCCTTTTCCAAATGACCTCCAATCTCATCATAACACAACCTTGGCTAGCTTCCACTTCCCATCCTCTAGGCTCAAATCATCACAGTCCTTAAAGCAAATGAGGCACGCATGACAGTTGACAATCATCAAAAGAAGCAAAGTTGAAGTCAGTTTCTCGCTTTCAATGCACATACATACAGTCGAGATGGTACCCAAAATTAAGAAATGGAATTTCAAAAGCAAGGTCAATAGAGTGCATTAGAGGGTAGTATGAAGTCTAATTTGATCATGAGATACTGCAACAGCCAATGAAGCAGCGTACAATAATCAGTTCAGAACATGTACAACATCATTTGCATTCATTTTCCACTCTCCATTCAAAGACAGCATACATGATTAGGTGCAAAGCATGTAATGCAGCAAGCAAGCCTCTCGGATGTTTCATGCATAATGGCTTTAGTCAAATGGTTCATCAATGCAGAAAATGGTTTCATGAGTTAAACAACAGCACCATAACATTGAGAGTGGGCAGGGAAGTAATTCCAGCAGCAAAAACAAACAATTTGGAGACCAAAGGCAACATCTCAGCACATAGGCAATAAGGAAAATTACATGCTGAGTTGCAAACAGAAACAGATTTAGACTAAATGACAGTTGCAGTCAAGTCAGTGGAGAGTCAAGCAGTAATAATTAACCAACCAAGTATGTGATGAATTGAGAGGTACTAAAGTAGCAAGTATGACAAGGAAAATTATAGAAAAAGGCAGTCAAATGGCAAAACAACTCAATGCATGAAACAACAGGAATTGCTCATCAAATCATACAAGTCACTAGGCTATAATATAGTGTAAATGCATCCAATTTTGTTGCTATGTAGTGTGCTTGTGTGCAGGGGAACTAGATGAACAAGAATGCAGGATCATGTCAACAAAGCAAAGTCATATCCATGCCAATTGTCAAATTATTGTTCAACACATCCAAGGGTTTGCAAAAGCTATTTTAAGTCAAGATGATCACAGCTAACTGTAGAGGAACGACAGAGCAGTTACACCATGGAATTCCAATGCACTCAAACTTAATGTTTAGGCAGTTACAGAGAGAAGGTTACAAGAGAGAGAAAGGGGATATTTACCTGTTGCCAACTCACCTATCGCTTGGGACTTATCCTGGATTGGGCTCCTCTCCAGTTCATTAAAAGGACTGGAGAGACCAGTCCATACTAAGATTATGACACGTCAATAATTGATGATCTAACGGTTAAAATCTTTTCTTAGATTTGTATTATGTTGTAGTAGATTTCTCTCCATGTCTCTGACTCTCTCCAATCCTTCATCTTCCCTAAACCTATCTTTCATCTTCTAGCAACCAAAACTTCCGTATTGAACAAAATCCTTAAATTATTAAAGAAAAAATAAGCACCAAGACAACGGAAGTCACAGCCAATCATGAAGAGCCGAAACTAGGAAGTAATTTTGCAGTGTTGTGACAGAGTAGGTAAGGGAAATTGAAGTGGCCGGCGTTTTGGAAATTATTGAGGACCATTGGACGGCGTCGTGAGTTATTATTGGGTCTAGTTCATCTTATTAATTAGCACCAATACAATCCTCGCTACTGTTTGTGGCCTTCTCCACTTATACGAAGCATCCAACAAGCTTGTCAACGGCGATTCGATCTCGCGCGAAAGTCCTCGTAAGTGGCGGAGCAGTTAGGATCGGAGTGAGATCTCCGCCATTGGAAAAAAGATGGGAAGGGCTTCGCACAACGATGATAATCTACAACAACGAGAGGGGAAAATTACATAGTTGAGAGGGAGTTAAGGAGGGAATAAATTTCTGGTTTTGCAGTGACAAGTGGAGAAGAATTGGCTAATTGGGGAAGAATTGGAGTAGTATTCGAGTACAACACAATAGATATGAGTAAAAATATATCAGCCCTTAGATATCTAATTTAACACATGTCCTAATCCCAATATAGATTGGTTAAGGACTGGAGAAGAGCCAAATCCCAAATCTGTAGCTCTGTTGCTTGGATTACAACTAAAATTAATCTGCACAAAAGGACAAAAGAATTGGTTATAGCTAAAATAAGGGAAGAGGAAAACTGAAAGGGGGAGGATAAGGAGGAATCATTTTAGTAGCTAGCACAGGGGAAGATTGGAGGAATACAGACAAAATTCAGGGCACTCTTTTCCTTCTCTCAGAGACCCTAACTCTCTCACTCTCACTGAAAAAACTCTATGATTTCTCTCACAGCGGGAACTTTCTCTGGCTCCTATCACTCTCTCTCTTATTCACAAGACACTTTCTTCCCACAAAAATCTATCCTCTCCGACTCTCTCTTACTAAAAGAATCATTGGGTTTTCAGGGGATTAAAGATAAGGTTCATACGAAGGAATTTGGGGATTTCTATCTTTGGTGAGAATTGATCAAATTAGTTTGTGGGTTTTAAAGGAGTTAGTGAGGGGGTTTGATATTTGTCAAGATCAGGGTTATCCCAAAACCGGAGCCGCCGGGAATTGGTGGTTTATGGGTTCGGGTTAAGAAGCGTTTTTGGGTTTTAGAGAAAGGGAAACGATGGAGAGGAAACATACCTGGAAGACACGAACCCTTTGCTTGAATAATACCCGAAATCGAACCTCGTTCTCTTGTTCTTGAAACCCAAGACCGATCCTTGTTCTTCACTTTCATATCGCAAATCAAATCCATTTTCTTCGAATTAACAGAGGGTTTTTAGGTTTTAGAAGGTGAGGATTTTGAATCTGATCTTGCTTTGGTAAAAAGGAGGTTGTTTTGGCGAGTTCGATCGAAGGAAGCAAAGGGAGAGGCGCTAGTCAATTTGAGAAGAGAGAAAAAAAGAAAGAAAGCACGAGGAAGAAGAAGAAAAGAAGAAGAAGCTGCTCGATTAAAAGGGAAAAGGGGACCCAAACGACGCCGTTTTTGTAAGTCCTCTTTTCAATTCTTTCAATTTACCCTTATTGCTTCAATTCAGTTCATATTTCTTTAATTTTTGTTAAATTGCTGCTGTTTGGGACTGATTGTGGTTATTTATTTCGATTTGAGGCCTGCTTGGTTTATTTTTGTGATAAAGATGCAAGATTTAAAGTTATTTTAGTATTGAATAAACTTTTTCCATGTTAGATCTAAGTAAAAATCCTAGCTTTTTTAACTCCAATGTTGAAATCTTGAATATTTTGTTAAGTAATGATGTCATAGTTTAAGATCTAGGAATTAGGTTCAGGTTTTTGGTCATGAGTAGCTTAAAAATTAGTCATTTAGTCTAAAGGTTAGATTTTTGTTCAAATAAATGACTTAAATTAGTACGTTTGATAATCTTTGGTTGTGAATTTAGGATGAATTTAGCTTAGAGATTAAGTCTTTAATTGAAAATGGTTAGTAAATGCTAAAGTTTAGACTTTTATGTTAAAATCAACTTAGAATTGAAGCTTCTTGTCTAACGGTTTGATTCTTTTTAAGTTCATATTAATTCAAAATGATTCTTTGATCCCATTTATAGTCTATTTTAATTGGTAAAATCAAAACTTTAATTAAAAGTTTAAATTTTTGAACTAAAATTAGCTTGGAAATTTAAGCATTAAACCATTTTTGAGCTAATTTTAATTTTAACCACAACTTTGACTTAAGAATTTGATTTTTTTTAATTGAAAATGACTTAGGGATTAATGAATTAATTTGGATTAATATTTACTTAAAAATTAAATCTTTGGTTAGGAATTTGATTTCTTTTAGGTTTGAGCTAGTTGAAGGATTGATTTAAGTTTCTCATGCTAGATTCATACAATTTGGTCCCTAATTTTGGATTTACCTTTGATTGATGCACTTTAGTCATTGATTTATATCTATGAAACGTAATTTGTGTTTTATGCTTCCTGAACTTTGCTAATTGTTTTCTCTAGTGTGCAAAAAGGTCCCAAGTCTGCTCGATTTGGCCCTTAAGCTTTTGTTTCCTTTTGCTCTTAAGTTTTCGGCTTAATTAAGCCTTGGAATTTGTAATTAATATAAGCTTGTAATTAGTGTAGGGGTAAAGTAGAGATCAATCATAAGCATTCATGTCATACATGCTATATATCACCTTGCCATATTCGTAGTGCATTAACATTCGTCTTTTGTCGAGATAAAGAGGCTTTCAGACAAATGTACTCGGGTATGAATTTTTGGGAGCCCTTTCTAGACCGGTCTCTTCCATAAATACCCCCATAATGCATGGGAAGGGTTTATGGAATTGACTTTGGGTAGACTTGTGTTAATGCATGTAATTAAAATAAATCTTTCATGCATCTTAATTGTCAGTCATGTGAGTTAGCCAATTACGAATCAGTAAACAGTTGTCTTTTACGATGACGGGTGGGTCCCAAGTAAACGTACTCGGGTACGAATTCTTGGTCCCCGCTCCGAGATTGGATTATTACCGAGATACCCCCATAATGCGTGGGAAGGGTCTCGGGTTAATTTCAAATATACCGCTGTTTACTAATCAATTAAAATCTACCAATTCACGCGTCATCTGCATTCATTCTTCCTTTTCTTTCTAGGATTAATTAAATTAAGAAAATACAAAAAGAACGTTTTTCTTCAAAAACATTTTCAAAAGCAAGTGTTCTCTTATTCAATTTTCAAAAAGAATTAAAATTGGTAATTAAGAGTTTTAAGATTTATGCAAAAGTTTTCAAATTCAAATCAGACTTAGTTTCAGGATTAGAGGATCAATAAAAGATGGAAAAGTTTTCCAAAAAGACTGTAGTCTCTGGTTAGAAGACCGTTTATTAGGTTTAGTGTTACCTTCGCCAAACTTAGGTTAACATTAGGCTTAATAATCTGATAGGTGACTAATCACACCTAGACAAAAAAAGATTAGTGGCGACTCCTCTTTTTCCAAGTCGTTTCGGCAGGGTTCCCCGGACCCGAACGTTTCAACATTGATTGGACTACAGAACAATGGGATGACTATGTCAAGGTACAACAATTTTTTTTTTTTTTACATCATTCAACTTTAAAAAATTTAAAGCATTTAAATTATTATATTATGTGACTAACTATGAATTATATAACAGAAAGTACCATAAGCAAAACAATTTCGATATGTAGGGCTACAATTTGCATATAAGATGAGATCACTTTTTGATGGTATTACAGCTACCGGGCACAAAGCTTGGGGCCCATCTAAACAAGGGTTGCCAAAACATGGTGCTGAAAAACCTTCATCAAGTGCTCAACCAACTGTAGGAAGTTCTGTGACACAAATAGATATTGAGCCTGAATCTCCACCAAGCCCTTTATCACCAGCCGAAATGTGTTTACCAAAAAAGAAACACAACAAGAAAAACAATGATGTGGATTTAGATGAAAAATTGTTAGCATTACTTAACACTTTGGAGCAGATGGACCTATCATAGAAGAATGTAATAAGAAGTTGGATGAGATGGAGACATTGCACATGGAAGACCCATTATATCTTGCTGCTTGTAGTTTTTTTTGTGAAAGTAAAGCGTATCGTGAACAACGGGTGATGATTTTGCAAAAGCCAGAAGCAATTAGAATTACTTGGATTCAAATGAACGCAAAAAAAGTAGGATTACTTTGATTATGTTTTAGGTAATATTGTGGTACTTGAACACAATGGTTTGTGGCACTTTCTGATTTCTTGTTGGTTTCTAATGACATTATCGTGGCACTTAAACACATTGATTTTTAGCACTTTATTGTTTCTTTGTTGGTTTGTAATAACATTATTTAATTTCTTTTGCAGTGAACTTTTAAGAATGTCATGGCATTACTTTTCTTGCTTACTACTATATAATTATGAATGAATGTACTCCACTTGAAAAAAAATTAATCTGATTCTACTAGATTATAAATGATATTTGCAAAAAAAAAAAAAAAAAAAGAAAGAACTTATATATTGTATATTCTGTTACAGGATGTTAACTGAAAGGCAGAGGAAAGCATTGAAAATCAGAGACCAGATACTAACTGGGCATTGGAAGGTCTTGCATATGTGAAGGAAATTTTGAATGGTGGTCCGACACATTGTCAAGAAATTTTAAGAATAAATAAGCAAGCATTTGTACATGTTTGTGAATATTTCAAAACTAGAAAATGGTTGAAAGACGGCCGTTACATTAAAGTGGAAGAAAAACTAGCAATGTTTCTAGTGACATTGAACCACAATGTTAGAAATCGTGTTACCAAAAGAAGATTCAACCATTCAACTCAAACCGTACATTTTTACTTTGCAAAAGAGATGATTGTACCTACCCCATCGACTGGAGATACTGTAAACACACAGCACCGGAGGTTAAGAGAAATATTCAAGGTAATAAATCAATTATACAGCACACAATCTATATATTTATGTTATTTTAATATTATATTAATATTTTAATTAATTTATATTAGGGAGCTATTGCTGCACTTGATGGGACTCTTATTCATGCTGTCATACCATATGACAAACAAGTTCCCTACAGAGGAAAAGGAAGCGGAAGAGGAAGAGGAGAATGTTATCAAAATGTATTAGGTATATGCGATTTTAATATGCTTTTTACATTTGCCTGGGCTGGATGAGGAGTAGCGCATGATTCAAGAGTACTAGCAAAGACGTAATCCAGAAAATAGTTTTCCATATCCTCCACCGGGTTAGTATATATAATGGTTGTCTTATTTATTATTAAATCTTAAATATGAAATAAACTTATTTTATATATTCTTTTATACAAATAAATATTATCTTTGCGATGCTGCATACACACATACTCGAGAATTTATGGCACCTTATCGTAATGCATGATATTGGTTGCCTAATTTTCATAATGGTATTTGTCCTCGTACAAAAGAAAGACATTCAATCATGCACATGATCGATTGGTCTTTTGCCTAAACTTTTATGATTAAAAATATATTTTTTTTCAATTTTATACATTTTCATATTTAACTTAATAATTATAATAAAATAAAACCTTGTAATTCAGAATTTATGAAATACAATGATGATAAGGGTAAAAATGTAAAATTATTAATTTTCAGCATTCATCATTTACATTTATCAAACAATGCATTTTTTCTGGCAAAAAAAAAACAGTGCATTTATGTTCAGTATTCAGTAACCAGCAACTTATCAAACAATTTTTATCACACAATTCATTGTTTAAAAATTTCAGTACTAAAAATTCAATACTTAAATCTTTCAACACTTAATTTTCAGTTTTATCAAACAATTACTAAATCGTTACTTTCACTTAAATTATTGTCTCTCTCATGTTGTAAAACACGGATTTCAATGCACATCATAAGCCTTCAAAGTAATTTTTGAATACTTACTTTGCCCCTTATTGGATGATTTTCAGTTCCCAAAACCAAAAAGTCTACCAAACTAATGGATCACATTTATGGCAACATTCTCTTGTACTCCCTCCGTCCCCTATTAGATATCTTTTTTAACTGTTTCACGTGAATTAAGAAAAACAGCTTTTTACTTACTTCTACACAAATTTAGTAGTTTCTTCCATTTTTAGCCTTTCTCTTTCCATTAATTAAGAGTTGTCCTTTATAATTACTTCTTCCTTCTTCCAAGATACTAAATGGTGATTGGCTTATTTGATGAGTTTGCATTAAGATGGTGGAGAAAGTGGAGCATTGATTTGGGATATATAAGTCAAACTCACCTTTAATAGTCAAAAGTGGACATCTAAATATGAACAACAAATCCTTCTACAAATGGACATATATCAAGGGACGGAAGGAGTATATAATATTGCTTCAGGGCCCACCAGCCCATCAGAGGCTTAACGTGGCGCGGCCAGGGTGGATCCAATGGCAGCAGGTGCTAAGAAGGAATGGTCTGGTACGATCTCTGTCAAGTTCATAACTCATTTCAGAATGGAAAGTATTCAATGATGTCTTGACGTTCTTAATGAAGCTCATGTTCAAATATGGAGGAGTATAGGTTAACAAGGAGACTATTTATGGTCTTGTTCAATGCACCAGGGACATTTGCACAAGTGAATGTCAGAATTATTTAGATTTTGCCCTTGGAGATCTTGATGGCTGGTGCCGTACAACAACATTGGTTCTACCAGTGGAAGAAAGGGAAAGAAAACGGTAAAAATGCTTTAAATATGGACAACTAATTAATCTTTATCTTTTGGATCAAAAGAAAAGGAATGAGAAGTGCATGACTTCATATTTTTGTAGATGAGGAAAATTGCCAGCAAGTAATGCTACAGCAATTGGCAAGTCCAAGGGGACAAGAGGATGACTGTTAACTTCATTTTAGCTGCATTTTCTGTTAGCAGAGCATTTTCCGTAAATTGGTCTTCAACACTAGACCCATCAATTAATATGGCAATATATCTAATGTCTCAACCCGTTGACTTTCCTACTCATCCCATTCCCAGGTGATCAAGTTTAATCTAAAACCTTTCAAACTGTAATTGTTGGCAAAGTACATAGGAATTTAAAAATGAGGCTGTATTGGTAGTCAAGCTTCAACACAAAAATCTAGTGAGAATGTTGGGATTTTGTATGGAAGGTGAAGAAAAGTATTAATCTATGAATTTGTGCCCAACAAGAGCCTAGACTATTTTCTTTAATTCTGGTATGTGTTGCAAAATTTTTTTAGGGTTAACTTAAAAGTGCAAAGAGAAACACAAAGGTCTACCATTATATAAATATATATAATACCTGAGTAATACCTTTCTACTATTTTATTTGCTGCATAACATATTGAAAGTGGGATGTACAACTTAATCGACAATGCATAATCCCATTATAGCCTGGTCATTTTGTTATATATGTAATTAAACAGATACCGCTTGATGAAATTGCAATTTCGTTATACATTAATATGTTTAGTTCATTGTAAAGTTACAGGAGAACCACAACATCCTATTCAAGATGCTTATAGAACATGCAATATTGTTACATTCGTAATAATAATGTTTTCAAGAGAATAAATTAATGGGAATTTGAAAAAAAAAAAAAAGTATTGAGTTTGGATTCACAGAATTCTAGTGTGTGTGTGTGTATATATATATATATATATATATATATTTGAAGAAAAGAAAAGAAAGAATTGAGTTTGGATTCACAGAATTCTGATATATCTGTTTCGATTACAAACTTGAGCTCTTTATATCAGATTCTTGTACTGGTTTGGCTTGGATAAGACTTAGCCTATTCTATCTGCAAAAGACGTATATAGAAAAGTGAGAAAACAGTTGGTGAAGAAGTTGTAGAGAAAAAAAAAACACAAGAGAAAAATGAAATGTACAGCTTACTTACATTGCTTAGATGACGTCTTCCGATGAAAGATGATGGGTTTGAGCGGCTCCGTGAGCTATGATCAGATTGAGATTGTAGTGAGTGAGAGGTTTCAGTAAAAGAATCCTGAAATGAGGAAGCTGAAGCTTGGCTGTGAACTGGTGAAGGCCCTGCACTCCCGCCTAGCATCATATAAGGCATGTTGTCTTCAGCAAGAGCTCTCAATCTGTTAAGCTCAGGCAGCACCACCCGTCCCAGATCTGGTCTGTCTTTCCGCCTCAGCTCTGCACATTTAAGAGAGAGCTTGGCAAAGACCAAAGCCTCCTCCAATGGCCAGTCATGCACGGCTGGGTCTAGTATCTCAGCAAATGTTCCCTTTTCTATTGCGCGTTCAACGTGATGGGTCAATCCCATGGGTGGCTTTGCAGTTATTATTTGCAGCAGCAAGATCCCAAGAGAGTAGATATCAGATTTTGTGCCAAGCATTCCAGTTTGCTGATACTCCGGGTCTATGTAGCAGAATGTTCCAGCAGTTGATGTCATATGAAACTGAGTTACAGAGTCGGCAACCGATGGAGGAACAAGCCTTGCCAATCCCACATCGCTGATCTTGCTTACGTAGTTGCGGTCGAGCAAAATGTTTGCTGGCTTTAGGTCACGGTGCACAAGTGGCTCTGGCTTGGTTTGGTGGAGGAAAAGGAGACCAGTGGCAATCTCCGCTGCAATTCGGAATCTTACTTGCCATGGAAGAACTGGAGAGTTATTGCGCCGAAAAAGGCGATCATCTAAGCTCCCATTAGCCATGTATTCATAGACTAGGCAGCCATATTCGGGGCAGGCCCCAAGAAGGAGAACCATATTTGGATGGCGTATGCAACTCAAGACTTCAACCTCTTGGTGAAACTGTGATTGCCCTTGGGCTGCATCGGGACGTAGAACTTTGATTGCAACCGGTGTGTGGTCCAGCTTGCAATGGTAAACAGGGCCGTAACCCCCTTCTCCTATCTTGCGAGAAGGCGAGAATTCCTCGGTGGCTGTTTCAATCTCTTCAATTGAATATCTCCTGTACATGAGATCACGTCCCGGGCCCCTACTCAAAGCCATATTTTTCTTATCATCGTTGGCTTTCATTTCTGCATTGATTCTCTTCTGAGCTTCCAGCTCGGCAATGCGTTGAGCAGCCTGGGCTGCTTCCATGGCTGCTCTACACTTTGCTTTCTCCTTCTCTGCAAGTGACAGAGCAGCCTCCTCAGAGAGTCGAGCCTCTTCTATTTTTTGCTGTTCTTGCAATTTCCAGGAATGAAGTTCATTGGCCTTTTGTTTTGCGCTCAGGGCTTCCTTGCAGGCTGCACTGTACAAATCCATTGTCTGCTTCAGCTCTTGTCTCAGTCTTCTCATCTCTGCTTCCACATCATCCTGCGATTATGCCAACTCTATATTTGTCAATTTTGTTTGTTTGTCATAAGTGTTAAGCAAATCATCAATTTCATGACACAAATTACCACACTCTGAGTCTGAGATGACCAGGATGTCCACCCGCTTTCCATTGAGCTTGAAGAGAAGTGATCATACTGTGAAGAATTGTAATCTATGGACCTGTTTCCTGAATACGATGATCCAAAGCTTCTGTTGTCATACTGATCTGAGCTAGTTGACATCCGAGGAGTTCCGAATTCCAGATTCTCATACAACATGTTATCAGTACTTGGCCTTCCACTGCTTACAAATGATATGTCAGAATCAGGATTAATGGACGACTCAAACTTGATTGGACTTCGTCCTGGTCGTGTGAATGGTGACCTGAAATCCACTTGTGCACCTTAATATACATACATTATTATGAAATGAATGCTATTGCACAAGAAAATTAAAATTTGTTTTTATATAAAGATTAAAGGCTATAGGCGTAGCGCTAATTATTACTTGATTTCCATCTCTTCATATAGGGTGCGGGTTGGAGGTTGGGGCCTATCAGATACAGCTGCTAAACAATAATAGTTGTGAGTAATATATATATAGTAATGATATCCAGAGGAGGAAAAAATTAAAGGGCGAGGGAGGGTGAAAAAGGCGTTTAGTTTAACCTCTGTTTCTGGGATTATATGCAGCAGGAAAAGGAAGAGGAGGTTCAGCTGGTTCAGGAGTAGTGGGAGTATTGGGAATACTAGGGTGATTACGTGGGGGTTTTGCTGGAGGTGGAGCAGTTGCGGATTTCACAGACGAGATCTTCCCTTTGCCGATCACGTATACCGTGCAGTAATCCGGAACCCCTTTCGTCACATTCGTTGGTACATCCGTTGTCCTGAATCTTCTGTCAACCATTTCACATTTCCAAACTTATATATTTAGTGTTAATTAAACCACCATTCAGCATTTCTTGACAATTAATAAAAATCAAAACAAGAGGGAAGGATCCAGTCCAATTATTTACCTCACAAACCCGCTCTTTGATGGTGACCCTAGTACAAAAGTTTCGATTGGGTTGGATGAAACATAATCAATTAAGGCTTTAGATATGTCAATATCTTCCAGTACGATTTCAATACATTTTATCTGTTTCCAATGCATCAAAATTATTATTAATCATAACTTATTACCCCATAATCATAATCATAATCATAATCATAATTTTCTTCACTATTTCAATAGAATAAGAAGAAGAAATATTAGGATAATATTGCCTACATCCTTTCGTGAGCAGAAGCATCGGAAAGGCAGGAAGACCTCCCTGGCCTGGTTGTCCAGTTGTTGTTTATATGCCTTTGCAACTTCATCGTCGGAATTCCCGGCTGCATCAACAATTAATAAAAATCTTTCAATCCAAAACCAAAACCAATAATATATGAATATTATTTGCATATAATATATATAGGACAATTAATATTCATCAACATACTTGGCGAATTCGAAGATTTAACTTTAACATGGAGAAGAGTAATTGATTGACCCCTTGACATAAGATGATCAACCGCCCATTTTAAAGCATATTGGCTTCCTTTGTCCTTGTCTATTGCCACTGCCACACTCTCATCTCTCTTTTCTCCATTTCTTCTCGTCATCTATAGTTTCTTTTCTCTTTTCCCTTCCAAAACCCAGAAACCCAACCCGGAGATTTCTGTGTTTCTTTTTTGAGGGAAAGATTTCTGTGTTCTTTTCAAACTGCTGCGGAATTAAGATGGACATCTATTTACTTTTATAAGAAAATTGCATGGTTCCATATATATCCCTTGACCTTGGAAGAAACTAGTAACTAATTATAACTAACTCTTCCAATTTTAAGTATATTTAAGAGATAAGCATGGTGGTTAATCATTTGTTATCTGTAAACAAGAAAAAATAAAACAATAAAAACAAATAAATTCCCCCATTAGTACTATCGTTGGAACATTTTTTTTTCTCATTTAATTTTGGTTTATGTTAGAAAAACATGACAATACTTGCTGCGGTTGATAACTAAGGAATGAAAGCCCTGCCACACTTTAAGGGGCACTTGGTTAAACCTCCACGTTTAGAACTCCAAATTTAGGATCTTTGCAGTACTACCCCCATTTTTTTTTTAAATGAAGGAAAAAAAAAACAAATTACATCGTATGGCTCTTGGCCAAACTAAATCCATGGCATCAGTTGAGAGAACTGAGAAAAGTCCTAGAGGTGGAGAGTCAAGAACATGAAGTCCCAGTTGCGAATCGTCATGGTGAGTGGCTAACCAGTCTGCACACATATTTGCCTCTCTATAGATATGTTTAATCCTGCAAGTCCAGTCACGGTTCAACAATTCATTAATGACATCCAACAAACGATGATGAGGACTATAATCAGAAGCAACACCCTTGATTCTAGACACAGCAAGAAGTGAATCTGATTCCAATTCAACATTACGAAATCCACGTTCCCAGCATAAAGAGAGACCATGATAAATTGCCCATAATTCCGCCACCAGACTGGAAGAAATCTCAACTCTATAGGTGAACCCACAAATCCAGTTTGCTTGCATATCCCGAATCAAACCACCTGCTGCAGAAAGGCCCGGATTCCCTTTAGCACTACCATCCACATTCACCTTAACAAAAGATGCAACAGGCCTTTGCCATGAAATTAACAACTCATGTTTCAATTTCAAGCTGAAACATCTTAAAACATCACTAGCTTCCTTGGCTCTAGATAAAATATGCTGATCACAATTTACAGGCCACACAATTTAAAATACTACCCCCACTTTACTAATTTCTTTCTTTCTTTTTTGTTTGGAGGGACCTTTATTTTATCTTTTTTTAATTTTTTCTTTTTTTTTTAAGTTTGGGGTACGCACAACCTTTTCTGATAAGACATTGTTAATTTGTCATTTGAATTGTAATTTTAGAATGTGATTTTTTTTAGGGAGTGATTAAAAATATAGAATATTTTTTAACTTTTTCACGAGCTTTTCATGACCGGGTAGGCTGGTGAATTGATCATGGGTCCAGTTGGCAATCTTACCCATTCGACCGATCCAACCGACTATTCAGTTCAAGTGAAGTTTTTGTTGAATATTTACTATTTTATGGTATAAATATTAAAAAATGTCAATTCCATGTCAATTATGTCAAATTAAAAATGCTTGGCATATGCTAAAATATATAATATTTTTTAAATAAAATTAGAGGTTGTGAGTTCGAATCCCACTATAATTAAATATTTTTTAAACAATTTTCAAACATTAAACAAGTTTAACCCGGTCTGATTATCGGTTCTACCGATTTTGACGACTTTTGAACAATTTTTTTTTTTAAAAAAAATTACCATCTTATCTGGACTGGATAGGCCACTGGTCCTCGATTCAACTGATCGGACCAACTGGTCCAGTCCGGTTTCAAAAACATCGCCTTTTCATGTCTTATTACTAGTAGAGGTGGCAATCGGGCGGGTCAGGTTAGGTTCGGATTCGGGCCATCGGGTTCAGGCCGTTTTCGGGTTCGGGCTTAAGTCGGATTAATGCAGATGACGCGTGAATTGGTAGATTTTAATTGATTAGTAAACAGCGGTATATATAGTATTTTAGATTTTCCTAGATTCAGTTTTCTAGTTTAGTTTTATGGTGATTTTAAATAAGATGATTTCCAGAGAATTTCATTTTAGTAAAATGTTTAATTTGTTCCATAGAAATTAATAATTGTTTTTTTTTTTTGAGAAAAAAAATTAATAATTGTTAAAAGGGAAATGAAAAGAGTTAAATTATACCAACAAGGGACTGGATCAAGTGGTAAGCGGCTTGTTCCAGCTTAAGCAGGTCTCGGGTTCGAGACCTAGCGTACGCAGCTGTCGGGTCGGATTCGGATTAGCCAGGGTTTGGCTCTGATACCGGATGGGATAAAAAAAAGTAAAATTATTAAAAAGGAAATTACAATTACAAAACTACCTTAAAATTTAATCAATTATGACATTTCATAATATTAGGGATTTCTGAAAATCATCATAGGATCTCTTCCCGTCGCCCACCACCTGCTACTGGTCGACCCAGAGCTCCCTCACACTCCATGAACACGATTCTAGCAAAAAAAATTTATCAAAATTAATCTGAAAAATATTAGATCTAATTCAATTAAGACTTCAAAACTCATTATATGCTCTACACATGGACATGGGCAGATGTTCCAATATGGAAGACCTAAACAAGTTTTATTCATATGGACACGTCAATTTATCTAATCAATAAACCAAATCTGCCTGCCATTTTTCTAATGAATTTTGTTGTTATTTAGTTTAGATTAAGGGCTAAATAACCAATTCAGGATATAACGTTTGCCGCCACGATCAATTTGGGATATAACGTTTCAAAAACGCCAATTCAGGATATAACGTTACTGAAAATGATCAAATCAGGATATAGTCTGACGGAAACAAGGATTTGAGATGCACGCGCCGTTAAATGATGACGTGGACACCATGTAGACGCCACGTGGATGCCACGTGGACACCATGTGGATGCTACGTGGATTTCATCCCAAATTGATCATTCTGAAACGTTATATCCTGAAATGAACATTTTTGAAACGTTATATCCCAAATTGATCGTGATGGTAAACGTTATATCCTGAATTGGTTATTTAGCCCAGATCTTATTGCATGCCAATGTCTCAGCAAATAAGGAAAATTTTATCTATTCAAGCTTCCATCAAAATCCCAATCATTAAAACTCACTTTTATACCATACAAAAACATTATAAAAAGACATAATAGTATACTATATCTAAGAACCAAAACTAATTAAAATACCAATTAAAACTCCCAAACTCCATGTTTGGGTAGTAAAATAAAATACCAGTTAAAACTAATTAAAATACCAATTCCTTTAATCTAAAACAAATATACAAAATCATCTTATGAACTAGCTTCTTGCTATATATATATATATATATATATATGTGTGTGTGCGTGTGTGTCTGTGTGTGAAGCTATCATTCTTTGCCACATGTCTTCCACCCAGATAGCAGCTTCAAAGCATCTTCCATGGAGGGCCGATCAGATGGCCTGCTGCTATTGCATAGCAGAGCAACATCAGATACCAGTTTTACTTCCCCAAAATTGCATATGTCCATATGTAGCTCCTCTTTCATGGCATCACTTAATTGTCCTGTTTCAATTTTCAAATAAAGAATTAAAAACTTATTCTAGGAGATTAGAAAAAGAACCATGTTCCTACTTTATGTGCATATATGTAAATGTATATATATGTATATGTATGTACATATATATGTATATATATGTAAATGAAGGAAGACAAAGTTAGAGAGCTTGTTAGGGGCACTGCCAGTGACCTATGCCTCAGCTTTCAAGGCAAGGTCTGAGCAGGGGTGGGGAAATTACACAGGCAACAATTTTGGTTTGGGCAACTTCAATAGCGAAGCTCTAATTATGGTGGCTAAATATGTTTCTTTCCTAGAAGTTAATGGTATTTATTTATTTCCCAAAAGAAGCATAGAACTGTAAAGTTTAAATAGATTACCACAATTCAGAGGCATTGGCAAAGAGTAATCCGGTTCCGCAACTAAACCTTTCCGAAGCTCATCATCATATAGATTATAGAGAGGGCCATTTTTTTTTTGTTTTAGCTCATCATCATATAGATTATAGAGAGGGCCATATAGATCATCAAATGATATTCTTTCAAACTGCCAACATATGTATGTTTTTAATGCAATGTTAACCATAATAATTTCCAAGTTCAACATGTTAATGTAAATATGTAATGAATTCTATAAAGGCAAGCAGAAATCAGATTTTTGATACTTACATGCAAAATCGTCCCATGGTTACTTTTTTCAATGGCAATGAAACTGGAACAATGGCGGTCGAAGTTATATAGCTTGTCAAGTTCACTGTCGCCTCTCCAAGAATGCCAGATCGAGCTGATCCCTGAAATTCAACAACATTAATAATTCATTTGCAATTTTCAAGAATAATATCCAGAAATTAAGAACGATATTGAAACAGACAAATGAAAATGATCATCAACAATTCATTAGAATTAATTACCATGGCAACAACAAGCTTGAAGAGACAATCTTCCATTTCCTTGGAAGCCTCATTTCGTGAAACCCAAACAGATTCCGACAGAATCTCTGTCCATTGACAAGTCCCACTTCGAACTGCTGCTTTGCTTGTCTTTGCAATGGTTTTTCCATTTTCTAAAGAGATTATTGACATAAACAACCTGTCCCATCCTTTTGGAACCTATTTCAAAACACCAGAAAACATTAATTAATATGAAACAAAAGAATTAAAAAAAGAAGAAGAAGAAAGCAAGAAGTAAAATACTAATTATATATAGCACTCCTATGAAGTAGTACCTGAACAGCTTTGAAACTGGAGAATTTGAAATCTATTTTTTCGATGAAGAATAATCGAACCTAAATCTTGGGAGCTAATAAGAGCCCTGAAACAAGAAAAATCTAGCCAAATATTCAATTCTGATTTGAAAAGCAACCCCAACCAGCTTTTTTTGTGGGCTTTGAAATATTCTCAGATTTCAAGTTAAACCAATAACAAATCAGCTTTGAACCCTAACCCAAATGTAATTAAATCGTAAACAACAAAAACAACATGCTTAAACCCAGAAAACCTTGAAAAAAAGACCAAAAAATTAACCTCAATTTCTGAAAATCAACACACTTTAACCCAAATAACAGAGACGTTTTCAATTAATTAATTATAACAACGAAGTAAACCTAATCGAAGTAAATATAAAGAAACTGACCTCAATTTCTGCAGATTTGGAACCCTAACTTACGAATCCCCTTTCTCTCCCTTCTTTGCGAACCAGACCAGAAAACGCACAGGAAAACCGCCGATTTCGCTCGCAATGAAGTTTATAAGCGAATTTACGGTGAAAAAAACTTAAAAACTACAGATTATAGGAGATTCAGATGGGTTTTCGAAGAAATTTCGAAGAACCCCAACTCTGAAATTTGGGGGTTTGTTTTCCCTCGATGGCTTTGACCATTTTTGGCCTATTTATACGATGGCCAAATTTTTAACTTTTTTATTTTAAATATTTTTTCTTTTTTCCACCTGGCTAAAAAACTTTAGCCGTGTTTTTTTTTTCAGACTTCACGCGACTTCACGGCGCGTGCATCTCACATCCTGGGTTCCGTTTAAATATATCCTGATTTGGTCGTTTCATGTAACGTTATATCCTGAATTGGTGTTTCTGGAACGTTATATCCCAAATTGATCCGCGCGGCAAACGTTACATCCTGAATTGGTTATTTAGCCTAGATTAAGTTCCAATATGGCGACTTCGTATTTATATGCAATCAATAAATAATCAGTACTCATGAACAAAAAAATAAATAATCAGTAATCAGTCTGCAATATGCTCTTACCCAAGTTGTTCGGATCACAAAACAAATATCAAGCACTAAGATTATTTCTTGTGATCAAATGAATTATATAGTGTGTGTGTGTATATATATATATATATATATATATATATATATATTGCTTATGCTTAATCTCTCACTCTATATATAAGAAAAAACGATAGATCAAATCAAGGTGATTAATTATAACCATATTATTACTGATCTATAACCATTGGACAATTTCCAAATATTTATGATTTTTTTAATTACAAAATTAGCATCATATATTGGTGAATCTCTTCGGTTCCTCCTTCCATCAATTCCTATAGTTTACTGGACAAATTTCTGTTTGAATATTGTCCCCTGTTTTTCTTTGTTCTGTTCCCAAATTTTAGATTATTAGTTGTTTCTTTCTTCAAAATATTTGGACCAAAAAGAGGATGTAGAGCGAGTCTTGAGTTCGAGGGAGAGTGTGAAATATATATAGTATAGATTTTCCTAGTTTTCGTTTCCTAGTTTCAGTTGATTTAGGTTTCTTAGGCCTTAGGTTAGAGGTATGTTCTAATATAAAAGACCTCATATTGTATTATTTTTTGGTGGTTCTAAGATTTCTCTGATTTCCGATTTTTATTTTCTTTTTAACAGTTTCAAACATATGCTTGTAATCTATGTTATCGTCAATAATATTATCTGGGGGTACTCAACTTTTAACTACAGTGATGAAGGGTTAGAGCCGTTGTACTTTCATATACTCATAACTATTAATTCTTGGGTAAATGTTCAAAATAAGGTTCATTGTTTGTGAAAATGCTCAATTTATGGCCTATCATTAAAAAAAGTATAATTAGGATTTAACGTTGCAAAATCGACTTAATTAAGGGTTTTCTGTCAACGTTAGGCCCTGATATAAGCTCTTAATTAAGCTTATATGGCTGTTCCAAAAAAAAAAATTAAGCTTATATGGCAATAAGTGGCGAATAAAAATCCACTACATCACTTTAATA
Organism: Corchorus capsularis; assembly: GCA_001974805.1. Classification (NCBI taxonomy): domain Eukaryota; kingdom Viridiplantae; phylum Streptophyta; class Magnoliopsida; order Malvales; family Malvaceae; genus Corchorus; species Corchorus capsularis. The sequence continues at coordinate 36,582 of AWWV01015242.1, forward strand.
TCCAATTTTGTGTTTGATATCATCAAATGCGGTCACGTGTTCCTTTCTCAGTAACCCATGTTATTTCTTGTTTCTTTTTTACAAATTAAATCATATATTCATTATGAAAATGTAGAACAATATAAATGCTTAAAATTTTATTTATAGTGTTATTGATTTTTTTAATTAATTGGCTTATTAGTCATTTTGGTCCCTTAACTTCTAAAAACACAAATTTAGTCCTTTAACTTCCAAATTTGTCAATTGCACACATAATTTGCAAAAGAAATGGGTAAAAATAGCCCTTTTGGACTGAAATTGATGGGGAAAAAAAAGGATAAATTAGACTTTTTGGACAGAAATTGGTACGGAGGAGTTATCAAATTTGTCCATATTTTACAAACTTAGATGTTAAATTGACAAATTTGGTAATTCAAGGGCTAATTTGTCAATTTTTTACTAATTCAAGTGTGAAATTGACTAATTTAGAAGTTAAAAAACTAATTTGTCCCGTTCTTACAAATTTAGGTGCAAAAATGTCTATTAAGTCATAATTTGGAAACTAAAATTTGTATATGTGTGGAATCATCATTTTATTTTTCGGTTATCTTTAAATTTGTTGGGTAGTTCTATTCAATTCTAGAAAAACATAAACAATATTTTTCTTGTAATATATATCCTCATAATATAATTGACTACACTTGTGGTGGCAAAATGTCATGTCATATGTAGTTATATAAGTTTCTTAGTATACATCTATACCATAGTATATAATGCTCAAAAGGAAATTACTTTAAAACCAATAAGGTCTTCAATCTTATGAGATTGGGTGATTAAAACATTAGTTTTATTGTCAATTTGCCTCCTAATTATATGATATAATATATAAGTTTTCTTCATTTCATTATTATTTTCGTAGGGTTAGGGTGGCTGTTAGGGGGGTTGTTAGATATTAGGCTTTTAATGTTAGAATATGTATGGGTAGGGTGTTTTATTTCTCTATCTTAGGGTTTGAGTATTTGATGGTAGGGTTTGGACTGTTTTGGGCTCATATGGGTTTTGGGCTGATGGGCTGCATATTGTGAGTGGGTTTTTCCCCTTAATTTTAATATTTGACCAAATTTTTGCTCTCAAATCTCAATCCACTAAAACAGGCAGCAATGCACGTGTTCATTAGGCTTAGCCATCTGTTTCTTTTTTCGCCAAAGGCTCAGCCAGGTGTTGGGCATGCAATAACAGCTCAATTTCTTTTCACTCTCTCTGTCGTCTCTTTCTACTGAGTTTTCTTCTTTTCTTCTTTTCATTTTCTTCTTCTATTCTTCTTCTCTGTTTCGATTCTTCTTTTCCATAATTCATGTTCTTTGCTTTGCTTTTCTCGCTCAAACCTCAAAAGAATCTCTCCCAGTTTCTCAATTTTTTATTTGTTTCCCATCTTTCGATTAAATTGAATTGAATGTCAAAGATGAAAATTTGGCATTCTTAGCAGGTCTGTATCTTTCTCCTTTTTCGTTTAATTTATGGGTATTCCATTTTCTTTTGGGTCTTCCATGTGCATCCCCTTTTTGTTTAATTTGTTACAGGCAGAGATGGTTTTGCTGAAATTTTCGTGGATGAATCATCGGGTTGGATTTCGATTTAGTCAAGGTAATGACTTCTTCCTCTCCTTGATTCTTTTTGCTTTTCCCAGAACTTAATTGCTTTGCATGCTAAAGATTTATTGATTCTAATAATGGTTTAATTTTCACGTTGTACTGTTGTTTGGTTTTGCTGAGTTGTTTCTCCTTTCTTTTCTAATTCATATAAATGGTCATATTCAAGAAAATATGTTTTTGCACACTAATATTATTTTATTGATATTTTATTGCAGCAATTTTCAAGAACAAGCCGTTGAGAATTTGATTCCAAAGGTTATTACGTTTCTTTTATGTTGTGTAATTATTATTAGATTTCCAATCTCTTATCTCAAGTTAATTAGTTATGAGAATCAGAATGGGTTGGAGTTAAAAGTTTAAAAAGCATATATAATATGTTGATTTATTAGGATTTTGGTCTTCTTTGGGATTGAGTTGCATTGAACATATCATGACTCTGTTATTGCTTCTTTGAATAAATTTTGAAACTGACTTACTTAAATTTGATTTTGTTCTGTTAGAGAGACAGATTTGTGTACTTTCTTGGGTTCTGTTTTGTTCTGTTAGGAAGGAACGTAGCAGCTCCCTTTCTGTTTCCTTGATTATGTATTTCATTGTGCTAGGATTTGCTAGCTGGTGCATTAATTGGTATATCAATGGCATGACAAATCGCCCCAGTAAGTAATAATTTTCCTGTTTTCTTTGATTTTTGTCTGATCTTTTTTTGATTTGTTATGAGACTTGGTTTTAACACAAATGTTGGAAATTAATGTTTCAGGTATGGGGGGAAATGGAGCAATCTTGGCATCTGTAGTAGGCATAACATCAAAATTTGCAGGAGGGCACCGTATCAGGTCTCGGAGAAGTTATAGTTTGGCTAAAGCAGGATCTTCTTCACTTATTGCCTAGGCCTTGACTGCACTTGCCTTTGAGTGAACTTGATTACCCATTTCTCAAAACATAATAACTCCTTTAATTGATGATCGAGTGTTTAATTTGAAGTTAAGATTGCAAGCTTATGAGTAGTTTCGATATGCCAAGGAAAAAGATGTGAAATAATAATTCCTTTCCTTGAGAGACTCTTTTTTTTGCAGGACAAAGTTTGGTGAGCAGTTTCTTTGGAGTCTTGCAGCGGCAATTCAAAAAAGTTGCCATTTTTTCCATTCTAAAAGGTAAGCCCAACTGAGTTACTTTGCTTTTCCAATATCTTTGGAGCTCTCTGCTGTCCTAGCTTGCATGAAACGCTAATGACTGTAAAAGTGATGCTTCCATTTCTAGGGAAAGTGGTAATGGTTTCAATGAGAAGAAGATCAACAAGAGATCACTTAGAGTGATTAAATTTTCCAGGTTCAGGGATACTAAATGAAGGTTAGATTAGTTTTCTGGATGGTGAGTTGCTATTTTGAATTTCATAGAGAATTTTCATTTTTTGATGATATTTTTATTTCTAATAGTTGGATGCTTTTAGTGGTTCTCTGCTGATCAATTTGGTAAGGTTTGCCAACTTTAGATTGTTGATTCAATTTCATTACCATTCTTAATGACCTAAGTTAATAAAACATTATCATGGACTATTACAAAAGTTACTTTTGATATTTTTTCTGTTTCTGCCGGTTAATTCAGATTATAGAGGTGAAGCATGTTCAGGTGAATGAGTATCCTTGAAACTTTAAATATAGCGATAGTAGAACTTTTTTTTTTCCCTACCTCCGATCTTCATGGTGTTAACTATATTTTTTCTTAATTTATTATGCACTGCAATGTTTATTTTGTATCAGGCCATATTGGAGATGCTATTTTCCTAATAATCAGGCTATAATCTATGTTGTTGATTCGAGCGACACAGGCTGGTGAGCAGCAGCATATAGGTTTGTATTTTTCATTATATGATTGATCATTAAAAGATCATAAATAAATAGTTCCTTGATAAGTAAGAATAAGATCTATCAAATTGATATACAGATCAATGGTTCTGTGAATCATTTATGTGATGAATTGCAAGTGAATCTTCTGTAAAAAACAATAGAATTTGAGTTCATATGTTCTCTGACATGCTGCTGCTTTGTGGTAAATATTGAGTTCCATGATATTGGTGGTTGATATTAGGCAAACTGAAACAGTGGAATTTGAATTGATATGTTCTCTTCTCTAACATGCTGCTGCTCTATGGTGAATATTGAGTTTTATGATATTGGTGGTTGATATTAAGCAAACTTAAAATCAATGCTCACATTTATATATATCTAAAGTTACATGAGTTCTGAGGGAGAGTTTTATTGCATGTAGCATCAGAATATGAATCACTTTAATGTGATTTGGTGATGGCAGTTTGAGTTTCTTCTCATGATATTAGTGATTGATATTAAGTGAACTAAAAAATGGACACTCATACTTATCTAGATTGATTGGAACTTGGCTAGATTATTAGTGGGAGTTTTGTTGCATGTAACAGGAAAACGAAAATCAATTTAATATTTGGTGATTTGATGTGAATGTAATTAGTTGACTAGCAAAGAGATCTAGGGAGATTATTTCCTAGCTCTAATAGATTAGTAGAAATGAGTTGTTATATTTGCAGCTTTCTTTCAATTAACCAAGACTGTCTCTTTTTTTTTTCCTAGCTCTAATAGATTAGTAAAAATGAGTTGTTATTAAGTGACTTGTCTTCTTTTTTCTTTTTTCTCTCTTTTTTCTTTTTTCTTTTTAGTTAACCTTATGAAATCAGATATGTTGACATTTGTGTATAAGGTACCATAATTTCAACTTTGGTGATGCATAGGTGAGGTAGCAGGCCATTTTATCATTTTGTTTACTAGGCCCATAAAAATTAGCTTGCTCTGTTATTATTGTCATTGAGCTTCCTCTTTTATAGACCTTGCCTCATTTGTGCTTGCAGCTTATCCCAGCTTATCTCTCAGATCTGTATCCTGCCATCATGGCTTATTTTACGATCAGAGTAGCTAGGATTTGGTTAACCTTATTGCCCAGTGGCATTGATCTGGTTACAACCGATTTGATACTGACTGATGACATATAATCTCAACATGGGCACCGTTTATATCCCTTTGCATATTTAATCAAGCCTCTCCTCTCTGTTTCTTCACTCTTAACTCATGTGGCTAATGTCTCTATTGTTGTTTTAATTGATTTCTAGGATGGTGCTATTCAAGCAAGTATACCGTTTGATCTCTTTCATTGGTTTGAACAAATCCTTGCAGAGGGAAGGGAAATGTCTACAAGATTCTAAGGTTTCTGGTTGTACATGGGAATCCAAAATATCCCCGTCTTTATATATATTATATATATGCACAGGCTTTAATATCATGTACATAAATTTGTACCAAATGTTTTTCGCACCAGATTTTAGCATTCTATATGAATCAAAATCCTTTCTACATTAAATGGTTGATTTATAAAATGAGAAACCCGCGGCGAAATGCGGGCACCAAACCTATTATAAATATATAATGGAAGAATATATCAAACAATGTAAGGATTGATTGATTTAAAAGGTAAAATGTACTTCCCCTCAAACAAGTATATTGTTTATACCCCTTGGGGTAAAATTGTAAATGTACATGGTGGTGTATAATCAACGGCTGAGATTTATTCCCAAAAGTCCTATGGATGGTTGGATTTAGTCCACCATAAACTAGGAAAAGGATTGACCTTTGACTTTGAATCCTTAATTTCTTTTAATTTAATTAATTAAATTAAAGAAATTAATTAAATTATGTTGAAAATACATTTGGGCCGCCCATCTACTATACAGACCCATCTACTGTACAGATTGGATCTGGATTGGGTCTGGAAGGCCCATGCCCCTGAGATTGGGTCTGGACGGCCCATGCCCCTGAAATTGAAATCAGGCCCTTCCCGGATTAAAACTTTTACAAGTTTGCAATTAAGGACAAAGGGATTAGGGTTTAGAATTCGGAAAGGAAGATGAAGGAATTTGGGGTGACACCCTTCATTAAAGTTGTTCAAAATATCATGAAGAACACTCTGTCCAAATTTCAGCTCATTCCGAGCTTGGAGGAAAACTTGTCTTTTTTACAATTAAGGACAGAATCCAATCCCGGGACCAATTGAGCATGGCGATTTCACCATTAGCTTTGAAACTTGAACTACATGAGTTATATAAGCTATATGGAAGAATCAAGCCATATTTGCCACTTTTCACAACTTTTACTAAATTTGCATTTAAGGACATTATGGTTGATTAAGCTCGGTTTAGGCCATTTCCTTAATCCGAATTTGATGATACTTTAATGAGAGCTTAGTGGAATCATGTTGAGTATAATTTATTGGTCAAGTAATGAAGAATCAAAGTTCTTGGCGTTTGGAAGTGATCTCTGCACCATACTGCTTCGCTGCACTTGACTTTTCACCCCTTTTTGCTGCACCAAGCTTTGGAACCTTCTGGAATTCGAAAATTATGTAATTAAATGTGATAATTATCACATTTCAAGGGTCAAAACGTGCTGATTATGTGGCTGATTGAGTTGGTTGGAATTCCCTTGATTTAAGGGATTTGATTCACAATTTCAAATCAGAGGATCAAGATGAATCAGAATGGGATTAATCTCAGCCGTCGGATCCTCCTAACCCTAGCAAGCCGCCCCCCTATATAAGGAGGCAGCCTCCAACGTTTTGAAGGAAAACAACTCTTCATCATCAACATCACAACTCAGACTCAAGGTCAAAACAACTCTCCTCAGAGAAAAATCTTCAACCAAGCTCCGTGCTTTCAATCCTCTCAAGCCCATGCGCTTTCAAATCATCTTTGTTCATCAAGTTCTCACTTGATAATATTTTTATTTTATTTTTCAACCTTGTTTTTACAAGTTCTCTTCTTGTATTTACATATTGGTTGTAATCAAATCTCATCTCTTTGTCAACAAAACAAGAAAATAACCTTTTCCTCAGTATTTCTTTTGTCATCTAGGTCTGGAATCAATGATTTAAACACTTATGTGTGACTTTGATTCAGGATTCACAAATCGTTTGGTATTTTTAATGTTTCCGCACTTCAAGCAAACATTTAATTTTCTCTGCACTTTCAATTTCATTTTTCCTACAAAATGAAATTTTATTTCTCTTGCATCCTTTTATCAATTTCCGGTTAAAATTGGTTGGCACGCCCGTTACCCTTTCACCAATATCTCCAAAGAGATTTTTTGGCGCGAACATCTCTTTTTGGCACGCCCAGTGGGACTACAAGGATTTAGATCTCATCTTGGTGCTGTTGAAAAGGTTTTTATTTTCTTGTTCTTTTTGTTTTTTGCGTTATTTTCCTCTTTTTCTTCTCTTTCTTTTTTCGTTTTCTTTGTTTTGTTTGCTGCACTTGCTATGTCGGACAAGGAAGGAAATGGGAAAAGGCCACAAGACCTATCTAACCACGCCTTGGACCTTCTTGAGGGCCAAGGCTCGGGTGGAAAGAATGGTGTGGTCGACCCACTCATGGTGCAGCCAACTCCGTACAACACTAGTCTTGAGTTATGGCTTGCTATTCGTGCTTTGACGCAGGCCATCGAGAAAATGGACAATAATGCCGACAGGGTAGCACAAGAATTGGCCCAAGCAAAGGCCGAATCTCGACAATATGCCCAAAACTTTGCTAATTTGAACATCGCACTTGGGGGGCAAAACCAACACTTGGTGCTGGTGCGACAACAAGAAGAGTTGCCCGCACCACCTCTCCATCATGGTGTAAGTAACGAAATTCCAATGAATGGTATGAATAATGCCATCAACAACGGTGTGGATAACCAAAATCTTCCACCCATGAGGAATGGTGCTGTTCAAAATGATCTTGGTGCGGAGAATGCTCTTGCTCGCCAAATCAACCCTATTTTGCCTCCGGATGAAGTGATTGCTGACAATCATGGTGAAATGAATCAAGTTGAGGCAAGAAATGTTGCTTATGTGCCACCCCATGCTAGGGTGAATGGCGCAAACAACAACGGTGCAAACCACAATGGTGCAAACCACAATGGTGCGAACAATCATGTTGTGCAGAATAGAAATGGTGCAAGGAATGGCAATGGTGCACACCGCCAGGCCGCACATCACCATGCTGCACCTCCACCACAAATGCCCATCGCACCATATCAAGAGGCTATGCCTTATCAAATCAATAGAAACCAGATTGCCGAAATGATACAAGACATTGTTGGCCCTGGATTCAGGAGAATGAGCCGTCCAACTTTCCAAGCTCCGTATCCGGAGGAGTATGATCGGCTATATCCTTTCCCAAGGGGATATAAAATTCCTGAATTTAATCCCAGCTTTTCAGGCCTCTCTGGTGAACACTCCACTTTGGAGCATATTGCTCGCTTCACTATTCAGTGCGGAGAAGCAAGTTCTGGTTTCCACAAGTTGCGATTGTTCCCACACTCCATTACTGGGAATGCATTTACTTGGTATATTAATCTCCCACCTAACTCTGTTAGAACGTGGGAGGAAATGGAGAGAGTTTTCCACACTCAGTTCTATAGAACTGAGCCTGAAGTTTCAGTGGGTGACCTTTCTCGCTTGTACCAAAGAAAAGGAGAATCAGCGGAGGACTACCTTGCTATATTCAAGAAGTTGCGGAACAGGTGCCGCACCCCACTCCTTGAAGCAGAATTCGTGCACCTCGCACATAATGGCCTAGACCTTGAGGTTCGAAAGAAGTTTGAAGGTGTGGACTTCAGAGATTTCTATGAAATGTCCACTAAAGTTGCTAGATATGAGACTTTACTCTGTGAAGAGGCGGAAAGAAGAAGTTCATCTTATGGCACCTATTACATGAGCCAAATTATGAACTTGGTGTGGCTGAAGTGGTAGAAGTAGACCGCCCCATTGAATGCCCATCCTTTGTGAAAGCTGGAGTTGGACATCTTCAAACTTAGCAAAGATTTGCCAAGGCATATCAGCAACAAGCCGAGAATAAACCATATGATTGGAGCCGCACTTACTCATTTGATGTTTCAAAGGCTGAAAATATTTTTGATTTCTTGCACAAATCAGATATGATCAAGTTGCCTCCAGGCCATGTCATACCTCTGCAAGAAGAAATCAAAGATAAAAAATATTGCAAATATCATGACTCGTGGACACATTCCACCAATGATTGCACCGTCTTCAAAAATGTGGTGCAAGAGAAAATTGAAAGAGGTTTTCTCAAATTCCCTGAAGCACCTAAAAAGGAGATGCAGGTTGACAAGGATCCTTTCCCCGCACCCATCCATATGGTGTCAATTAACTTTCCTAATGATGGCCGCTTGACAAAAGAAGAAAAGGCCAAAGGTGTAGCCATTGAAAAAGATGGTGAAAATGCAACAACAAAGGTGACGGATTCGGTGACGGAACATGCCGACGCCAACGCACCAAAATCCAAAAACGGAGCTGGTTACCTCATCACCAAAGTGAAAAGGTATGGCTATGTTGATCCTGAGCCAAAGCCTTTGGGTTTCCAAAGCACTAAGCCATTGTCACCAAAATCAATGGCATTGAGGCTCCAAAATCCGAGAAAGAAAGTTGAGTATCCTCCACCAATTCATCCAATGGAGCATTTGGTGCGTCCTAAAAGTTCGCAATCAAATGGTGCACCTAGAAGGAAGCTTTATGCACCAACTTCTCATCACCAAGATGAAGAGGTCGCACCAACAAAAAGGAAAGCACAAAGGCCTTCTAAACCTAAACAAGGTGCTCGTGCGAGGTACTCTCCATATCAAGAGAACAAAAAATGGCACGAAAAGCCATCCACTTCTGCAATGGCGCCATCATCTTCTAATGTGGTGCCATCAATGGCAAAACAATCTCAAGAGTCCTTGAAGCTTGATCCAGAGGCTATAAATTCAACCAAACATGGTGCAAAAAGATCAAGGCATGAAATGAGGCCTTGGTTGAATCAAAAGAAAGATGAATACTGCACCACGGCAGTTGATGAAGAAGTTGCACTTCGAAAGGAGCATGCACTTCAAAACATTCGGCCAAGGATGGTGAAGCCGACTCCAAAAGCTAAAAATGGCACTTGGCAAAGGGTGCAACATCCCAAATTCCCCAGCTAGCCCATTAAGCGAAATCGAAAGACTTGGAGACGCCGTGAGCTTCGAAGGAGGGCCAAAGAAAGAAAGGAGATGGAAAAAGCTCCTATGGAAGTAGATGAAGGTTGCACCGATGAAGATATCAACAAGCAAGAGATGCCGCACTTCATTACTTCCGCAACTACAATTGAAGAATTGGTATCCAAAGGCTATAAACCATGGTAAGCCAAAGCTTTGATTAAAAATGCAAAGCTAGATGAAAAAGCACTTCTACTTAATTGGAAGGAAGCTGAGCTTGATGCTAGGGCCAGTGCCTTGATTGAAGTCGCACTTGGCCATGACATTCCTGACATCAATTATTTGGCTCTTGAAGGCAAAATTGACATGGAAACTATTCTTTTCTATCTAAAACTTGCCGTTCTAGCAGTGCAAAAGCCAGAAAACAACACCATGTCCAACATTGATGGCGCAAGTGTTGATTGCACCAATGATGATAAAGACAATGGTCGTGCACCAGAAAGTGACTTGGAGAAAAGACTATCCAACTACTTCGCACGAAGTTCCTTGGAGAATTTGGAGCTCGAAGTTGATTCTTGGGCACCATTCAAAGTCACCACAACTATGACCATTGACGAGAAGGGCGTGGAATATTGGAAAGCTGAAATTTTGCTTGAGACAGCTTACTTGAAAGAAAGACATGCCAACTTCAAGAAGAAAGAAGCTGAACATCTTGAGGAAGCAAAACACCTTTCCAATGAGCGAAGCAAGATTGAGAAAAATGCCGCTCATGTTCTTACCCTTATCACTCGCAAATGGGCGGATGATCTTGACAATCTCTCAGTGAACCTTAGTTCATTTGGAGATGTTATGGAAGATGGTGAGAATATTACCACTCCAAAAGTTGACGCACTTGAGGCTAACTTGGCCAAAGAAGCCAACCTCAATAAAGAAGATAACACTACAAATGAAAGTGACACCATGCAAACGGAAGAATTCCATGAAAAATCTGAAAATTCCATTATTTTTGGTCAATTCACCGTAGATCTTCTTTGCAAGGTTCTTATTTTACCTTGCACCTTTGCAGCTAAGACACAAGAAAAAGTGGATCTCAATGAACCACTCCCACTTGGGAAAGACGATGACACCATTCAACTACCTCAAAAGGAAGAAATTGTACACTCGGGGGACAACATTGATGGCGCCAAAGCCATAGTGTTCACCAAGCCTGATGAACAAGCCACTTTACACATCAAACCTTTGTATATCAAAGCTCATGTTGATGGCATTCCTATGAATAGAGTGCTAGTTGATAATGGTGCCACAGTTAATCTTTTGCCATATTCCTCATTAAGGAAGCTTGGCAAGTGCACCGCTGACTTAATCAAGTCCAATGTCACTATTAGTGATTTTTCTGGTGCTATAAAAGAAACAATGGGAATTTTACCCACACAACTCACAATTGGTTCAAAGACATCACTCTCTGCATTCTTTGTGGTTGATTCAACTTCAACTTATAATGCTTTGCTTGGAAGAGATTGGATTCATTCCAATTGGTGCGTACCATCATCTTTGCACCAAATGCTTATGTTTTGGAATGGTGCAGAGGTCGAAGTGGTGCGGGCAGATACCAAACCATTCAAGGTTGAATCTCATGCAGTTGATGTGAGATTTTACGACGGTAGCACCGGACCAGTCCGATTCATGGGCCAAGACAAATATGGCCGACCAGTACCAATCCTTTCTACTCATGAGATTGAAAAAGATGCCTTGAAAGAGGCTATGGAAAATCTGGTGCGGCCAAATGCTATAATTCCTTATAGGCCGCTTCCTTGTTCTCCTATCATTGAGGAGATTCCATGATTTCACACCAAAAAGAAGTAGAAATGGCCAACGACACTTGGAAGAAGTTGTCGGCCTATTCACTTGAACAAAAACTACAATGTCTAGAGGACTTAGCCGCCCCAATTGCTAATGCGGCTTATCAAAATCAAAATAAAAATCAAGAGGAGATCACCATGGATGAACTTGACCACGCACCCATGGACCTTGATGATCTCAAAGCCGAAGTGCAAGATCCTTTACTTGAAATTGATCTTGGCGCCGATGGCAAGCATAGGCCAGTGTACATAAGTCAACTCTTGGCTGAAGAAGACAAGCCACGATTCATCGCACTTTTGAAGGAGTACAAAGATTGTTTCACATGGGACTATGATGAAATGCCTGTCTTAAGTCGAGAATTGGTTGAGCACCGACTCCCAATCATAGACGGACACCGCCCTTATCAACAATCTCCTAGAAGGATGGCAAATGATGTCATTCTTAAAGTTAAAGAGGAAGTTGAGAGGCTTTTGAAAGCCGGTTTTATCCGCACTGCAAGGTATGTAGAATGGATTTCTAATATTGTACCTGTAGTAAAGAAAAATGGTAAAATTAGGGTGTGTGTTGATTTTCGCAATTTGAATTCAGCCACCCCTAAAGATGAATATCCCATGCCTGTTGCAGATCTCTTAGTAGATGGTGCCGCCCAACATAGGATGTTATCATTCATGGATGGACATAGTGGCTATAATCAAATCTACATAGCAGAAGAAGATATTCACAAGACCGCTTTTCGATGTCCTGGTGCGATTGGCACATTTGAGTGGATAGTGATGCCATTTGGACTCAAAAATGTTGGTGCGACATATCAAAGGGCAACGAATGCCATCTTCCATGACATGATTGGTAAGTTTATGGAAGTGTACATTGACGATGTAGTGGTCAAGTCCCATAATTCTTTAGACCACATCAATCATCTAAGAAGATCATTCGAAAGAATGAGACAACATGGCTTGAAAATGAACCCTTTAAAGTGTGCTTTTGGCGTTGGTGCAGGTAATTTCCTTGGATTTTTGGTTCATCAACGAGGCATCGAGATAGACCAAAACAAGGCAAAAGCTATTATGCAAGCCAAGGCGCCATCCACCAAAAAGGAGCTTCAACGATTCCTTGGACAAATCAACTTTTTACGAAGGTTCATCTCCAACACTGCTGGTAAAACCAAAGTGTTCTCACCACTGTTGAGATTGAAGAATAATGAAGAGTTCCAATGGAATGATGAGCACCAAGAAGCATTTGAAGCGATCAAAAATTACTTAGCATCGCCACCTGTCTTAGTTCCTCCTAGGAAAGACAAACCTTTGTACTTGTATATTTCGGCCACAACATCATCCATTGGATGTTTGTTGGCCCAAGAAATAGAAAAAGGAAAGGAACAAGCAGTGTATTATCTGATTCGGGCTCTCACCGATGTTGAGAATAGATATAGTCCGATTGAAAAACTTTGTCTATCACTTTATTTTGCAGCAATAAAATTACACCATTACATGTTCTATTTTAATGTGTGTATTATTGCCAAAACTGATGTAGTGAAGTACATGCTAATTCGGCCCATGCTTAAAGGCCGACTCGGAAAATGGTGCTCGGCACTTTCTGAGTTTGGTTTCAAATACATCCCGCAAAAGGCTGTTAAAGGCCAAAGCTATTACAGATTTCTTGGCTGATCATCCTTGCATTGATCTTGGTGAGGAATTTGAAGATGCAGCCGAAGTCATGGAGATAGCATTGGCGCCTTGGATACTTGAATTTGGTGGTTCCAGCACCACGGATTCAGCAGGTGCGGGCATTGTCATTTCATCACCTCAAGATGCATGCACCATGGTGGCTTTTCACCTAGATTTCGATTGCACCAATAATCAAGCGGAATATGAAGCACTCATCATCGGATTGGAGATGTTTAGGGAAATGAAAGCCTCATTCATACACATAAAAGGTGATTCATTATTGGTTATTAACCAACTCACCGGAGAATACAAATGTACAAGTCCATCTTTGTTACCATATTATGCCATGGCTATTCAATTGATGGACGAATTTGACGATGTGAGCATTGAACATGTTCCTCGACACCAAAATGAAGGAGCAAATGTTGCAGCACAATTGGCATCCGGCATCACCTTTCAAGATGACATATGGAAGAAAGTGGTGCATGTCGAAAGGAGAAGCATGCCATCCGCACTCATTAGAGAAAATGTGTTCGGAGTTTGCAACATAGATCGTCATCACACCGATTGGCGAGAACCATTCATTCGATACCTCAATAATCCATCAATAAAAGTTGATCGAAGAATAAGGACTTTGGCCGTGCACTACACTTTGTTGGCCGACGAATTGTATCGGAGAGGTGAAGATGGTGTTTATCTAAGATGCTTAGATAAGGAAGAAGCCAGAAAGGTGGTGAAAGATGTACATCAAGACTTGTGTGGAGCGCACCAAGCTGGAAGAAAAATGAGATGGCTTATACGTCGTCATGGCTTTTATTGGCTATCGGTGTTAAAAGATTACATCGAATTTGCTAAAGGATGCGAAGAATGCCAAAAATATGGACCTGTTTTTAGGCTTCCATCCGAAGAGTTGCACTCAATTATAAAACCATGGCCGTTTAGAGATTGGGCAATTGATCTAATTGGAAAGAGTTTCCCACCGGCCAGGGGAGGAGTGTGCTTTATCATTGTTGCTACGGACTATTTCACAAAATGGGTGGAAACCAAGGCAATGAATAATACCACCCATGTGGAAGTTAAAAAATTCATAGTGGAGAATATCATTCACCGCTTTGGAATTCCAGAAACACTTACAACAGATCAAGGCAACAACTTTGATGGTAAGATAGGTGCGGAGTTGGAAAAAGAATATGGCATTAAATTTACAAGGTCTACACCATATTATGCACAAGCAAATGGTCAAGCCGAGGCCTCCAACAAAGTAATCTTGTGTATCATTGAGAAAATGATCAAGAACGCACCAGGCAAATGGGATGAACATTTACCAAAAGCACTATGGGCATACCGTATGTCTCAGCGTTCTAGCACCGGTGTAAGTCCTTATAGTCTCACTTATGGCCATGATGCCATAGTGCCAGTAGAAATCTTGGCCAAGTCGACCAGGGTAGCATTCCAAAATAATCTCACTTGGGAAGAATACAATGAATCCATGATGATTGATCTTGAAGATGCGGAGTCAGAAAGATTATCGGCACTAGATCATTTGCAAGCTCAAAAGAGAAAGGCCGAGAGAAGTTACAACAAGAAAGTGCGCCGTAAGACTTTCATCGAAAGAGAGTTGGTGTGGAAAGCTACTTTGCCTATTGGCAAAAGAGATAGAGTTATGGGGAAATGGACTCCTAAATGGGAAGGTCCATTCCGTATAAGGAAAGTACTAAGAAATGGTGCGTATTGGCTTGAAACTCAAGATAGAAAATATCACCCAAAGTTCATTAATGGTAGATACTTGAAAAGGTATTATCCAAGTGCATGGGAGGCCAATTCTATGTCGGAACCAGAGTTTGAGCTAATTCCTGAAGAAGATGGTGTGGAAATTATGGCAGTGCAGCAATGTACAGCCATTTTATTCACCAACGTATAGTTGAAATACTTAAAGCACTAAAGTGGACATAGCCGCCCTAAGTGCATACTTGCAGCTTTTAAATTAAACAAAAATATTTTTTTTCCTTTGATTTTCAATAGAAGATATTATTTTTGTTGGTGAAAATATTTTTGGTGATCAGTTATAAATGAAGTATGGCTTAAAGCCATCTTTAGTGACAAAAATTACTTTTGGCACCATCACCAAAGAATAAAAGCTTGAATTTTAAAGCTTTGATTTTTGGCCAAAATTGAAGTACAAGGCCGAAATTCTTAAGGTTTTATGGCTTTGCACCACTTGCAAGTAAGACCATTGCCTAATTCATCAATTATTGATTAGTTGGTATAGTCAAATTTATACCACAATCAAACATGAGCAAGTTTTGAATGGCTAAAATAAATTTATAAGCCATAAGATAGGAAATATTTTTGAAATCAAATGTCTAGTTGGCTATACAAACTTAGCCACTTATGCAAAAATTCATAGTTTGGCAAAAACATGTGCCACCAATTCAAATTGCAATTGTTCAAATGAAAGTGCATAAACCAAAAATTTAAATTATCCATAAGCACCACAAAAACACAAAGAGGTGCAATAACCATATTTTCTATCCTATTTCTTGCTCCTACCCAGGGATTTAGGAAGGAACTTCCTCCAAGACTAGAACTCATCTTCATATGAAGTAAGAAGACTCTCAAGGGAATCCTTTTCTATGATCACCTGCTCATAGTCGGCTATAGACTTGGAAAGATCCCCAGCTTCCTTCATGATGTGGTCGCAATCCAGTAAAGCCGATTTCTCCCTTTCAGCAGACAACTCAGCAAGCCTTTTCTTAATGGCACCAGCCCTAGCCATGATGGTGTCAAGCTCATCTTGAAGTAATGCCTCCTCATTGCTTAAAGTAATCTGGTTACGAGCCTTGGAGACATCAGAGTCAAGTTTGGCTTGCTGACCCTCATATTGCTCTTGCTTGGTGCGATATTCATTGAACTTAGCAAGTGCGGGATGCCATTTAGAAAGGAAAGACTCAAAATGCCTGCGAAAGTTGCGCCAAAATTGAGACTCTTTCGGCTCAAGCTCAGGTGCAGCGGCCAAAGTAATGGCATAGTCATAAAAGGCTTCCAAGGAATCAGCATTAACAGCACTGTTGATATTGGTAAGAAGTTCTCTAAGGCCTTGCAAAGCCTCCAACAACTCGGATTCCGAAGGTGCGTGAGGACGTGAAGCTGCTAAAATCCCAGAAGCTTCCGGCAAGACCTTTGAGATGAATATTTTCAAAGAATCACACTTCTTAGCCAGTGCAGCAGGGTCCTGAAAGAAACCACCAAGTAAGTATTTTTACTTGTAATTATGAAATATTCATAAAGTGCGTAAGTTGGTTTCTTACCGAAAAGAGAGAAGCATTTGAGGTTGGTGCCACCAAAGTCTCATCATCAGAAGAGTGCGAATTAACATGCTGAGTTGATGGCGCTACATTTAGATCAACCTAAGATCAGATTTGGTGAATAACATATGTTTGCCGAATTTAAGAAGCAAAAGAAGTAAGGTGCGAAACCTACTTGAGCTTGTGCAGAAGATTTGTTAGTCGAAGCCTCCGGATTCCAACATTGGAACATGGTGCAGCACTAATGGCAGCCAAGTCAGGAATTGGGTCTTTTGCCATCTGCACCAAGGAATCAAACACTCAGAAGGAAAAATTATGGAACATGATGGTGTATGAGTAAATCAAAAAGAAAAATTTACCTCATCCAAATGGTCCATAACGTTATCACCATCATTTGAATCAGAGTTCATGTTTGTTAAAATTTTAGCCAACTCCTCATCAGCAGGTTGCACTTTGGCTAAATCATCCTCCATGTCACCAAGTGAGGTGCCGCCCAAGTGAGTGTCTGCACCATCTTGTGTGAATTTCTTGATCAAAGTTACTTCATTTTGATCATCTTCCGAGACCATGGGAGTTGGAGAAGGTGGAGGAGGAGAATAAGTTGGTGAATCATTTCCGACTTGTTCACATGGAGAAGGACTTCTTGCCACCTTGATCAAAAGCAAAATTAGAAGAAAGTGCATAAAGATTAAGTTACAAAGTTTACTTCCGATACATACCTGAAGTGGAGTCACCACCAAATGAGGAGAATTGGTAGCATTTTTGCGTCCATGCCAGCTTCAATGGGAGTTGATTTGCTCCGTTTTGGCTTCTTGGACGGTTTCTCTCCATTCCTTTCATTGGTTGGTGCAACTCGTTTCGGTGTAGATGGAACCTTTGTCTCTTTTCTTGGTGCAGGAAATGACTTAGCTGCGAAAACAAGAATTAAGAAACAAGTGATGGCAAGAATGATTAAAGCAAACATGAGAAGAAAATACCTGAAGGAAAGTTGAGCCTAGCAAGCACTGCTTCAACACCTTCATAGCTCACTTTGCTCCAAATATCGCACCACCAGTCAGAAAATTCAGGTGCAGCTTGAGGCAAAAGGGGAGTGATGTTAAACCTCTCAGTTTTTCGCTTCCATTCCATTAATTTGTGAGCATCATCAATGGTTTGCTTATCAGTAAATCCATCCCTGAAATGACAGCTAGAGAAGGTGGGAGGTGCAGGAATTTTCTGAGTGTAACCAAACTGTCTGCTGAATAATGGAGGAAAATACATCTCAAAGCTTGGCTTGAACTTTCCACCAATTTCAAGGCCAAATGGAAGATCCATGCTGATGAGATAATTAATCCAAATATTCTTTACCACCTCAGAATTATTGAGTGTTGGACATAATTTAAACCAAGATGGACCCACGGGACGGTGCTGAAATATGAAGAATTCATGCTCTTTTAAATCCCAGAAGTACCGAAAAATGTAAGCAGGTTCATCATACTTTGGTGCCATTCCTTGATACAAAGTGCCATAGCAACGTGCGGAAGCATTGAAAGGAGATCTTGTTGGTACTAAGCTAGGGAAATACATCCAAGCCCATAGCTGCACCACCCATAAAGGACCACTCGGTGAGAGAGTTTTCTTTTCAAATAGATTGAATAAACCCCTGTACACCGCACTAAGCACAAATTGCCCAAAGGCCAAACATCTACCAGAAGCCATGATCTTGGCCAATTTAAGGTGCTCTCGGTTGCAGCCCTTTGAAGAAGAACACAACATGAACTTGTTGATAAAGCACAACATGAAAGCCGTCAATTCTTCTATATCAGGAGGGTTATTTCCAGTCTTCGCACATGCACCAATAAAAATCCCAAAAGTTGGCTTCGCACCATCAGGCATAGCAATGTCAAAATTATTTTCTTCCTCCGAATGGATAGGCATGGCGCTAGAAATGCCATCTCCATGGCAAGGAAGGCCGGTGAGTGCAGCAATGTCCATCAAGTGAAGAAAGTGCAACCAGTAAAGTACCGTCATATTGGAAGTCATGCTTGGAAAATTGGACGAAAGTCAGCAACCCTGTCTTTCAATTGATCTCTACGGTACTTCACAATCCTATCAACCCATTCAGGCCACCCTTTTGAACCAGTCGGCCAAGATGGAGGTTTGGTAAGCCACATGTTCCAGTTGCGACCTTCCAATTGAAAAGGGAGAGGTGCGCTTTGATGCAGAGGGAAGTGCTGGCTTATCTCTTTTGAAGGCAAGTCAATGAAGGAATTTGCAATGAAATCACCCTGGTATTCAAACCTATTCCGAGAAATCTTCACTGCATGGTCAAGGTTGTCCAAGGTGCTTTCAGAAACTCTTTGTTTGTTTTTGCTTGCTGCACCACCCTTTGTGTTAGTCTCTGCACCAAACATAGAGGAAATTGTTGTTATAATTCTTAACAATTGATAAGCATGGTGCGTGACATAAAATTGCAGCCCTCATAGTGCAAAATTGGGGACAATATGCGGCAAAAGAAAAATTAGGGTTTGTAAGCCCTAAATCGCATGAAAGTGCAAACAATGGCCTAATTGTTCTATTCGACCAACATGCAAATTTTTGGAATTAAAAGCAAATTGAAATCTGCCACCCTACTGTTGAAACAGGAAATATATATGTGCATGGCAATTTCACATAATTGTGCAAAGAATTCAAGTTTTGTGCAAATTGCACCATAGAAGCAACGAAACCCTAAGGATTCAACGCCTTAATCGCATGACATCAAAATCAATGGCCTCACTACCTCATTCGGCCATCATGCAATATTTCAAAAAATTTGATCAAAATAAATCTGCCACTTATTTTTCTAAAAACAGTATATATATATTTGTGGCAATTTTGTTACAATTGAGCAAAATTTCAAGCTTTGGTGCGATTTGCACCATGGAAAAATCGGTTCGGCTAGGGTTTATACCCTAGGCCGATTTATGCAGCAACTTTGGCACCAACTGGATGCCAATTTGTTTAGAAAATCAAACAAATATACATTCACAAGTCAAGTGGTGAATCCAAGCCAATGAATTTTGAAAATTGAGTAGCAATTGGATTGAAACTACCTTGTGTGTTGGATGCTTTCTCTTATGCCACCATGGATCTTAATTTCGATTGGTTTGAGGATGGTGCAATTGATTGTTTCCTAGCAGAGGAACTCGAAGTAGCAGGTTTTCCTTTAGAGGAGGGCTTGGCGGCATCATCATGAGAAGTTTCCCTAGCTGAATTTGGCTTGAGGTTTCGGTTATAACTAGCATTGCCATCCGATTGCTTGATTTCCTTTGGTGCCATGGAGGTGACGATGAGGCAAGGCTTGGAGACAAGTGATGAAGTCGATGGGGGCAGGTGAAGATGTCGAAGTCGATGTGTGCCAAGGAGAGGAAGAAACTTTCGGCTAAAAGAAGTATATGGGGGATTAAACTCTAAGTAATCTTTATTCTTAAATAAAGAATAAAGATTAGGGGGCATTGTTTATACTACAATTTACAATTGGGGTAAAATTGTAAATGTACATGGTGGTGTATAATCAACGGCTGAGATTTATTCCCAAAAGTCCTATGGATGGTTGGATTTAGTCCACCATAGGCCAAAGTCAACTAGGAAAAGGATTGACCTTTGACTTTGAATCCTTAATTTCTTTTAATTTAATTAATTAAATTAAAGAAATTAATTAAATTATGTTGAAAATACATTTGGGCCGCCCCATCTACTGTACATATTGGGTCTGGACGGCCCATGCCCCTGAAATTGAAATCAGGCCCTTCCCGGATTAAAACTTTTACAAGTTTGCAATTAAGGACAAAGGGATTAGGGTTTAGAATTCGGAAAGGAAAATGAAGGAATTTGGGGTGACACCCTTTCCTAAAGTTGTTCAAAATATCATGAAGAACACTCTGTCCAAATTTCAGCTCATTCCGAGCTCGGAGGAAAACTTGTATTTTTTGCAATTAAGGACAAATCCCGGGACCAATTGAGCATGGCGATTTCACCATTAGCTTTGAAACTTGAACTACATGAGTTATATAAGCTATATGGAAGAATCAAGCCATATTTGCCACTTTTCACAACTTTTACTAAATTTGCATTTAAGGACATTATGGCTGATTAAGCTCGGTTTAGGCCATTTCCTTAATCCGAATTTGATGACACTTAAATGAGAGCTTAGTGGCATCATGTTGAGTATAATATATTGGTCAAGTAATGAAGAATCAAAGTTCGTGGCATTTGGAAGTGATCTCTGCACCATACTGCTTCGCTGCACTTGACTTTTCAGCCCTTTTTATTGCACCAAGCTTTGGAACCTTCTGGAATTCGAAAATTATGTAATTAAATGTGATAATTATCACATTTCAAGGGTCAAAACGTGCTGATTATGTGGCTGATTGAGTTGGTTGGAATTCCCTTGATTTAAGGGATTTGATTCACAATTTCAAATCAGAGGATCAAGATGAATCAGAATGGGATTAATCTCAGCCGTCGGATCCTCCTAACCCTAGCAAGCCGCCCCCCTATATAAGGAGGCAGCCTCCAACGTTTTGAAGGACAAAAACTCTTCATCATCAACATCACAACTCAGACTCAAGGTCAAAACAACTCTCCTCAGAGAAAAATCTTCAACCAAGCTCCGTGCTTTCAATCCTCTCAAGCCCATGCGCTTTCAAATCATCTTTGTTCATCAAGTTCTCACTTGATAATATTTTTATTTTATTTTTCAACCTTGTTTTTACAAGTTCTCTTCTTGTATTTACATATTGGTTGTAATCAAATCTCATCTCTTTGTCAACAAAACAAGAAAATAACCTTTTCCTCGGCATTTCTTTTGTCATCTAGGTCTGGAATCAATGATTTAAACACTTATATGTGACTTTGATTCAGGATTCACAAATCGTTTGGTATTTTTAATGTTTCCGCACTTCAAGCAAACATTTAATTTTCTCTGCACTTTCAATTTCATTTTTCCTACAAAATGAACTTTTCTCTTGCATCCTTTTATCAATTTCCGGTTAAAATTGGTTGGCACGCCCGGTACCCTTTCACCAATATCTCCAAAGAGATTTTTTGACGCGAACATATATCGTGTTTGAGTTTTGAGATTAGATAAAATCATTTCTGTAAGAGCTTTATCCAATAATAGACTGATCCGGTTCAAACATGAATTAATCATAAATGGTTAAAATGGATACATGGATAGATATGGTTTGAACTAATTAGAACTTTGGCCTATATCAGATATAACATATATATTTTTCATTACTTGCTTGAGAATTTGTGGGTTGATTGTTTGATTTTGATCTAAAGAGTCTTTACCAATTTTTCCACCAAAAAATCACTTGATAAAAAGTTCCTACATATAAAGATAACATATATTTGCAGGCATATTATCTAAAGTTCCATTGTTTAATTTTTTTTTTGCTACATAGTTCCTTGTTTAATTTTGTAATACGTACTGCATACAAACATACACATTATTATTTAAGTTAATTATAAGGAAAAGTAGAAATAGAATACAAATAGAACAGCTAAAATATGGAATAAGCTTTGGTATTTGACAGCTGTATGGGATTGTTCTAGAGCATGTAGAAGCCTTCTTCTGAGTGCTTTTCTTTCGGCTTCAACCCTTTTTTGCACCACCACTTCAATAAATTTCTGAGCTGCTTCAGCAACTTCAATTACCTCTTTATTACACTTTTCTTTCTCGTTTTCTACCGTTGATGATGATTCTGATGCTTCTTCTTCTTCATCTTCTTCTTCCATATGTGCTTCTCTTATTCTTTTCTCTTCTTGCCTCTTCCATTCTTCAAGTTGAATTACCTATTAATTTATTTTAATTAATTATTATAATTAATGTACCACGTAAGTTATTTTAATTGAGTGCCAGTTGTTAGCTGATTCTTCATAACCATACCTTTTGTTTGGCAGCTAATGCCTCCTTGCAGGCTGCGTGGTACATATCCATTGTTTGCTTCAGCTCGATCCTTAACCTTCTCATTTCATCATTTGTGTCCTCCTTTCATGAATTTTAAAGGGAAAATAGAGAGAAAATAACCAATATTAATTGAACTATCATCATTTACTAGCTAATATCACAAATAAAAATTACACTTATTTTGTATACTCTTACATTTACTTTTGCTATAAGTTATATAAAAGAGAAGTTCAAAAATAATGCCTTAATAGATAAAAATGACCTTTAAACTATCACCGAAAGGGCAAAATGACCTTTGAACTTTCAATTGAGGTATATTAGGCCCTTTGATTTTTCAGTTTTGGAACAATTTAACCCCTCATTGCAGGAACCAGTTAAGAGAAATAAAGGAAGTAAATGACTCCAAATTGATGGACAAAATTAGGATAAACATGGCTAGTGATGAAGGAGCTAAATTGTCCAAAAATAAAGAATCAAAGGTTTAATTGTCCCAATTGAAAGTTGAAGGGTCATTTGTCTCTTTGATGATAGTTCGAGAGTCATTTAGTTCATTAAATCCAAGAATAATACTTAATAATGCTTAAATTCATTAGATTCTAAAATGACATGTAAAAAAAACGACAAAAAAAAAAGGTTTCGAAAAGACAAGGGATGGTATAACATAATGTACTAGTACTTGTCTATTGTGTGTGTGTGTCTATATATATATATGAAATTATAAGGTGTTCGAGTGTTAAGAGAAATAAGCTACTTACTAGACATTCAGAGGAAGATGGTATTGTTGCAGCGTCAATATCCCTGGGTTTTGTTGAAGAATTAGGATTTGTCGAGGTTGAGCGCCTGGCATTTGGGTCCATGTTGTGGGGATTGAGCAGGGTTTCGTAGAAAGAAACGAAGGAGCTATCGCTCGCCCAAGACCCAGTGCTTGCCCATGACACGTCGTTCTGATCCTCTAATGCTCCCATTTCATCATACATATCGTTTTCTCTGTTTCAACAATTTCAATTTCAATTTCAATTAATAATATTTATTTACCTTATCAAATTAATAATACTTCTATTTGTATGCTACTTACATGACTGAGGGTGCCTCATTGTTTTGAAGTGATCGGAATCCATCTGCCCGGATATTGGGGACCGGACGAGTTGCGGTTCTTGCAGCACTAACCTTTCCTTTCGAAATCACATATACATTGCAGAAATCTGGTGCCCATTTCAGAATACTACTAGGAATATCGGTAGCCTTGAATAATCTGTATATATATATATATAACAACAAATTCATATATTATGTTAATAAGACTAAACCCCTAAACCCTCAGCTTGATTAAGAAGAAATTCTTAATTAAGCTGGTATTATTATTTGATTACATAGGTATATATACCTGGAAAATCCACTCTTTGAGGGTGAACCAAGTAATAGAGTCTCAATTCCACAATGGGTAACATATTCAATCAGTGCTTTCGCTACATCTGGATCCTCCAATACTACTGCTTCGCAATGTATCTACAGGCATCCAAATCTAAATTAAACTTACAAAAAGGAGACAAGAATGTTTGCCAAGAAAATGTATATTTATAATATAGATAACACTTTAAATTAATCATCTTACTTGTCTACGTGTACAATAGCATCGGAATGGAAGGAATAAGTCCATGACCGGGTTCTCATCAATTCCAACTGAGACCAAATCAAAAAGATGAGAAAAATGGTTGAAAATTACAAAAGACATCGTTATATTTTATTTATATTTATATTTATATAATAATAATGTGAATTGGATATATACGTATCCATAAAATTAAGGATAAATAAATTCATCATCCAATTATATCCTATTTTGCAATAAATAATTATAATGAATGAAAAGTGGGATGACCTGGATGATCTGCAGGATTAGGAATGGAGGATGGTTGCCTTGGAAGAACATGGACAAGCTTGACAGTTTGGCCTCGGGTGATGAAATTTTCAGTAGCCCATTTGAGAGTACGTTGGCTTGATTTGTCCCTGTCTACCGCCACCGCTACCAGTCTCTCTCTTCCTTCTATCCTTTGACCTCCATTTGTCAACTCCCTCGTATGAATCATTCTTGGATTATCTTCTTTATTTTATTTCTTTCTTTCAATCATTTCTTCTCTCTATACCCTATCATATATCATCAAACAAGAGAGGTAAAGGAGAGAGGAAAAAAAAAACCTAGATTTCTAAACCCTTAAATTTAATAATATATATGAAACTATAGTTTGTTTCAATCCAAGTTGGAAAACCAATTCCCACGTCTTTCTGTTTTGCACTTTAGCGCGTAAGGAAAAAAAAAAAACTAATTAGAGCCATTAAAGTTGCACCAAACGTTCTTTTGGTTAGAACGTACTCAACCATCATTCTCGCAAGGTTTTCATGCAATGCAAAAAACCAAACGTCACCATATCAGTTTCCATACGTATTATAATATTTATGAATTGATCATATCATAGTGCTAAGAAAATAATTAATCTGGCAGCCATTGAGTTAATTCAGATCACAAACATCAAAAAAATGTTCAAATATAAATCCTTATCTATGAGGAAAAGAAACTAATATTCACACAAAGATCTAGTTATGAATTAATCGAGGATCTATCAATGTATATACTATGTTGAGTATACCCAATTGCCTAGCTGAAAGGCTCAAAAGAGCCAAACCCAGGACGCATAAGACAAGGCCCTATGGGCTGCTGTGGGCCAGACGGCCAAGAAAAGCCCAGTGAGACTAAGGCCCATCTAACAGGCCTTACGAATCCCAATGTCACACGCTTCGGGTCTAAAGCAGATAAACACGCGGGTCGACGACCCGGCTGCGTACACGTGTGAAGGTAACCGACCTATGCCCTCTATAAATATCCTAGTATTGCCCCATTTGGAGGTATGACTTTACTACCTACTACTTCATTACTCTAATCTCTGAATATTCCTTACCTAAGAGGGTAACTGACTTAAGCATCGAAGTGCTAACGCAGGGCATCCCCCTGCCACTCAGGTGTTTTGCTCTCTTGCAGGCTACTTTCCTCGGGATCAATACTCTTAGTAAGACCAAGACCGGTTGTGTGTCTAAATAGGCCTCAACATTGGCGCCGTCCGTGGGGACTAAGAACGAAAGGCCATGACTACATGCGGAACTACCACACCAGATGGCACTCCTCCTGATAAGGAGGACAAACAGCTTGACAACCGAAACATGTCAAAAAATATCAACCCAGAGACGCCCGGCCACCAGCAGGAAAAAATGCAGGACAAAAAGACTGCAAGGCGAAAAGACCCTGCTGTTACGCCGCACGTCTCATCCCGAGCTCAACAACACCTTTGGCCATATTTGGAGAAGGGAGATGGCTCCAAGAGATCCCTTAAGCAGCCCAGACAACCTGACAATGATGGGGGATCATGAACAAATGTCTGGAAACCAAGCTGGGGGGCATAGCCGAGGTGAGCCCACCGAGTCAGACGCTCATATCAGAGACATCCTCCTGCAACAGATAGAGGATGAGCGGCAAGGCAAATTGAGGGCGACTCAGCAAGCTGTCGAGTACCATGAGTGACACAAGAAAGACAAGAAAAAAATAGCTGAACTGGAAGCCCTCCTAGTCAAAAGAAAAATTCAAAACCTCGTTCTTACAATAAGAGAGAGGTCCAACGGGCATCCCCCGGCGGGCGAAGGATCTAAAAGAAATGAAACACAGAGAGATACCGTGCGGCGTAATGTATGAGAACGCAGCAAGAGGACGCACGGCGATACAGGACAGAACCTCGCTAATAAATCGCGCAGGTATGACGATGAGCGCAGTGTAGCCAGCCCCTCGAAGTCCGAAGCAGACTCTAGAGCCCGCGGAAGCCAGAGGCCGAATGGCGAAAGGTCGGCCAGAAATTCGTCCCTGCATGATAGGGGAAGAGGAGATGAGCAACGGGCACAAACTGACAGACGACCTCAAGGCACTCTGATTCAAGGGGCCTCAATCCAGAATGTACCTCAGAACCTCATAGAACAGTTGACAACACCACTCCTAGACAAAATCAGCAAAATGGAAGACAAGCTCGCAACAATGGAAGAAGATAAACGCAAGGAGCGCGATGCAAGAGCCAAAGGAGAGGTGGACATTTGGGAGTCCATGGACACAAGTAATTGTCCATTATCTTTAGATATCCAAAGAGAAACAGCCCTTTCAGGACTAAAAATCCCGAAGATAAAGTATAATGGGACCGGAGACCCCAGAGAACATCTGTCCCATTACAAAGCTTTTATGCAAATGCAATTGGCAACAGACGCAATGTACTGCAGAGTATTCCCATTGACCTTAATAGGACCAGCCCTGGCCTGGTACCATAAATTGGAGAACCTTTCCATCGCTAGCTTTGAGCAGTTGGCGAGGCAATTTTTATCCGACTTCCACAGCCGGATGACGGTGGGAAAAACTAGTTTACACCTATTGAGCATCCGGCAAGAGCCGAAGGAAAGCCTAGAGACATTCACAAAGCGTTTTCAGAACGCATGCATGGAGGTGGAAGGAGTGTTGGAATCTGAAGTCGTCAAAGCTTTCACCATAGCTCTTAACAAGGAGAACCAATTGTTATTTTATGCCATATTAGGAGAGAAGATTACGAGGTTGAAGATGTTATAGGACAAAGTGCAGATATATATTGAAGGGGAAAGGCAGACGAAACTGAGAGACGTCCTCTGCTTGGAAGCAAACAAAGCGCTGGCAATGGAAGAATCCAAGCCGAAGGACGGTCTTGATGAGGCCAACCCCAGCAGGCCACGCTCCCGCAGAAGGCAGAAGCATTTCAAGAACAAAGGACTCAAGCATAATACCCCTAGAGAGGACAAGCCTCGGTGGGAATACAAACCCCAATTTGAGACATACACCCCACTAAACAGCTCAAGGATGAACATCCTGCACAACATAAACACTAGTGATGAAGCTAACAAGATTAAATGGCTGGGCCCCCTCAAACCAAACCCCAGCCTCCGAAAGACGGGAAAACGATGTGCTTTCCATCAAGACTTCGGCCATGCGACCGAAGAATGTAGACAACTAAAAGATGCAATAGAAGACTTGATCAGAAGGGGATACTTGAGGGAATACATCAGAAGGGACGGCGCCGAGCGACCAAACAGGCCAATTCAAGAACGGTTAGGTCCCCAACCTAACAACAACAATGGACAGCCCAACATTCTCAGTCACGTCGCCACCATCATTTGAGCCACAGAAAGTTGGGCAACATCTGGAAGGAAAAAGAAGGCCCACCTCCTCCAGGTCATGTCTGTGCATCATGGTTGTACGCCCCCCAAAACCGAAGAATCGCCATGGGAGATAACCTTCAGCAGCAGGGAAGTGGTGGATACAGATGACGGTGGCAATGATCCCATAGTGGTACAGGCGGTGATAGGAAATTTCTTGGTTAGCAGATTACTAATGGACAGCGGAAGCGCAGTGGACATCCTGATGTACGAAGCCTTCCAAACTATGAATTTGCCACATTCGAAGCTAATGCCCGCAGACCTAATTTACGGCTTCAATCTGACCCCCTACTAACCAAAGGCATAGTAGAAATACTGATCTACATGGGTGATGGACCACACAAGCTCAACATTCCTCATAGGTTTGTTGTGGTCGACTTACCCTCCACTTACAATGCCTTGATTGGGAGACCATTAATGAAGATTGTCATAATGGTAGAGTCAGTTAGTTGTCTGATGGTCAAGTTCCCTACACCAACAGGCATTGGGTACATGAGTTCAGACAAAGTGACATCCAGAAAATGCCACATTGCATCGCTAGCACTCCCCAAAAGGGGAAAGAAAAAAGTAGACATCGATGACTGGCTAGAAGAAGACACGGCTGGGGGGCATCCCCTCCCAACCGAGAACACCAGTGATATGCAAGTGTGCACTTTAACCAGAGAAATGGCTGATCTCAGGCTCGAAGTACCTACATATGACACTCCTCAAGCCGAGGTAGAAATTAAATTGGAAAGGCGAATCCAGAACAGACCCGAACCAGCAGAAAAGTCGATAAACGTCACCCTGCGAACAGACATAGAGGACGGGGTGACTCAGATAAGCTCCACACTCCCCCTGGTCGAACAGCAAATGCTTGCAGTGTTCTTGCAAAAGAACGCTGATGTGTTCGCATGGTCACCAGAGGAAATGCCGGGGATAGACCCTAGTGTGATCAGTCACAAGCTGAATGTCGATCCAATGTTTAAGCCAGTTAAACAGAAAAAGAGATTGCACGCCCCGGAAAAGATCCAAGCCATTGGAGAGGAAGTGGATAAGCTACTGAAGGCGGGCTTTATAAGAGAGGTTCAATACCCAGATTGGGTGGCGAATGTGGTGATGGTAAAGAAAGCAAACGGCAAGTGGAGGATGTGCGTAAATTTCACTAACCTCAATAGAGCCTATCCAAAAGATAACTTTCCATTGCCATCAATAGATAGGTTGGTTGACGCTTCAGCCGGCCATATGCTTCTGAGCTTCATGGATGCCTTTTCTGGCTACAATCAAATACTGATGGACCCAGCCGATGCTGAGAATACCACATTCATCACAGAGGACGGCCTCTACTGCTACAATGTCATGCCATTCGGCCTAAAAAATGCGAGGGCCACCTATCAGCGCCTTGTCAACAGGGTTTTCAAAGACCAGATAGGCAAGTCAATGGAAGTCTATGTTGATGATATGCTGGTAAAAAGCCTAAACATGGCCCAACATTTGGAAGATCTGGCCGAATGCTTTAAGTATCTTAGAGCGTACAACATGAAGCTAAACCCGACAAAGTGCACCTTCGGAGTAGAGGCCGGAAAGTTCCTGGGTTTCATCGTATCCAACAGGGGTATAGAAGCCAATCCTGAGAAAATTAAAGCTATTTTAGATATGCCCCCGCCAAGCAAAGTCAAGGATATCCAAATACTAACAGGAAGAGTAGCAGCCTTGAATAGGTTTGTGTCTAAGTCGGCAGAGCGGTGCCTGCCCTTCTTTAAAATCTTGAGGACAAAATCCCGCTTTGTGTGCACACTAGAGTGCCATGGAGCTTTCGATCAGTTAAAATAGTACCTCACTTCCCCCCCTCTGTTGAGTAGATCTGAGCCAAACGAAAAATTATACATGTATCTCACTGTAGCAAGTGAGACTGTTGCTGCCGTATTGGTTAGGGAAAGTGATCAAGGCCAAGTACCAGTCTACTATGTGAGTAGAGCTCTGTAGGGGGGAGAAGGAAATTACAGCAAGATTGAGAAAATGGCATATGCCCTCATAGTAGCCTCCAGGCGATTGCGTCACTATTTCCAATCCCACAAGATAGTAGTCCTCACTAATCAACCCTTGAAGGAAGTTCTACAAAAGGTAGACTCATCAGGGAGTCTGCTGAAATGGAACATCGAGCTAAGCGAGTTTGATATTGAATACAAGCCAAGGAAGGCAATCATGGTTCAGACTCTAGCAGACTTTGTCGCCGAATGCACATTTGCAACAGAAGTTGTAAGTACGGCGGATGAAACGCAGACACAAGAGCGAAATACTGTTGGGCATCCCCCAATTGATAATTCAGTTGGACATCCCCCAGCCATTCAGCTCCCCACCAATGATCAGATTTCGGATGAAGGATGGCGTTTATTTGTAGATGGCTCCTCCACAAAGGACGGTTCCGGTGCTGGCGTACTCCTGGTTTCACCTGAAAACGAGGAATACCAATACTGCCTCACCTTCGGATACCCACTCTCGAATAATGCCGCCGAATATGAAGCCATGATAACTGGGATGGGAGTAGCATTGCAACTCAAAGCAGATCCTTTAAAGTTATATACTGACTCTCAACTTGCAGCCCAACAAGTCATGGGGAAATTTAAAGTCAAAGAACCCAGTCTAATGCAGTATCATCAAAGGGTTAAGGTATTATGGGCAAAGTTTAACAAGATCGAAGTGATACATATTCCTAGAGCAAACAATACCAGAGCAGACGCGCTGTCCAAGTTGGCCTCCTCCAATTCCACAGCCACTAGGGGCAAGGTTTTTATGGAATATATTGAGAACCCTTCATCCATGAAGCCTTTGCAAATTTGTTGCGTGGAGGAAGACGTTGAACCATCATGGAAGGCAGAGATAGAAGATTACTTGCGGGGAACCATCCAAAATTTGAACCCAAGAGAGCGAGCCGCACTACAGCGCCGTGCAGCCATGTACATGCTAGTGAACGACGCACTCTACAGGAAATCATTTACTCACCCGCTACTCAAGTGCCTGGACGAGGACAAAGCCAATTATGTACTTCGAGAGATACATGAAGGAGTTTGTGGAAACCACATAGGCGCAAAGACACTAGCGCAAGTGGCCTTACGACAGGGTTACTATTGGCCAACCATGAAGACAGATGCTCAGGCGCTGGTTAAGAAATGTGGCAAATGCCAGAAGTTTGCAAAGGTCCCGAGGCTGCCTACGGAATAGCTGAATATAGTTAAAGCAGTTTGGCCATTCGCCATGTGGGGGCTCGACATTATAGGACCCTTTCCTTTGGCACCAGGAAAGAGAAAAGTATGCAATAGTGGCGTGCGATTACTTCACCAAGTGGCCTGAAGCAAAACCACTGGCCAAGATCAACAAAGAGGCGGTGGAGGATTTTTTATGGAAGTATGTGATAACGCGTTTTGGCATCCCCAACGCTATAATTTCTGACAATAGTATGCAACTACAGGCCAAGCACATTAAGCGCTTCTGTAAGAAATTTCATATCAGAATGGTAGTAAGTGCAGTTGCTTATCCTCAGACAAATGGCCAAGCTGAGAGTACCAACGGAAAAATTTTAGCTGCCATAAAAAAGAAGCTAGGCAAAGCAAAAGGAAAATGGGTAGAGGAGCTTGTCTACGTATTGTGGGGGATTAGAACAACTTTCCATACTGGCACAGGAGAAACCCCTTTCAACCTGGCGTACGGCACAGAGGCAGTTATCCCAGCTGAAATAGGTGCACCCACACTCAGAACAACAAACTTTAATCTGACAGCCAACGAGGTAGGGCTACGAACCAAACTTGACCTGCTAGAAGAAACAAGGGCAGTGGCCCAAATCAGACAGGCCAACAGGT
The DNA here is from genome assembly GCA_001974805.1 of Corchorus capsularis. Classification (NCBI taxonomy): domain Eukaryota; kingdom Viridiplantae; phylum Streptophyta; class Magnoliopsida; order Malvales; family Malvaceae; genus Corchorus; species Corchorus capsularis. Next base: position 68,111 of record AWWV01015242.1, read on the forward strand.
CTCAGCAAGTGGCTAAATATTTTAACAAGAGAGTGAAGAACAGACAGATCCAAATTGGCGACTTGGTGTTGAGGTGCTGTGAGGCAAGCTGGTCGGCCTCGAAAAGGAGGAAACTTTCGCAGAATTAGGGAGGGCCGTATCAAGTGGTAGAAGTGCTAGGCAAGGGAGCCTATAAACTCAAGACGCTAAAAGGTGCACCAGTCCCCCGAATTTGGAACGCCCTCCATCTTAAGAAATACTATCAGTAGGCATGGTTTTATCTTTTCTTTTCCATAGTATATTTCCACATGAAGAAGTTTTGTAAAAAGGGGAATCCCCCCAACACTCTACATGTTTTGTTAAAAGGGGAATTGATGCGCCAAGGACTTATTATCGACTTGAAGAAAAGCATGGAGAGCATGGAAAGGATGATCAAGGGCTGCAAAGAAGTGTGGACAAGCTTAAAGAAGACAATGGAGTCGCAATTCACCAAGAAGATGCCATTTGATCCTTTGAAGATGCCATTAGGTCCGATGACAAGAGCAAGAGCTAAGAGATTCAAGAATGCACTCATGGGCCTTGTTCGAACTCATCTTGAAGACGTGAAGACCATTGAAGTTCAATTGAAGAGCTTTGGTGATGATTTGGGCAAGAAATTACAAGTTCATCACTTTGCTTGCTATTGATTCTAGATGGCCGGATTGACATCATGGCATGAGCCCATTATCATTAGTTATCTTTGTTTGGGCTTAATTCTATCTTAGATTAGCTTATTTTTAAGTTTGGACCTTATTTGGATTGGGCCTTGGTTGACTAAGTCCAATCCTTGTTTAATTATGTCTTTATTTCCTTTTCCTAGTTGGGTTTGGACTAGTTTTTCCCTAGCCCTTATATTTGAACGAAAATTAGGATTTATTTTAGGATTTTGGTTGACCCTATCACTATATAAGGCCACCAATATCTCTTATAAAAGTAGAAGTTGAGTTGATTAATAAAGTTGAGGTTTTACACCCAAATTGATTATCTTAGCTTCATTGTTCTAGTTTGAGCAAACTTAGGGTTCTTCAATCTTGTAGAGTCCTAGCAAGCAATTAGGTTGAGATAACTTAGTTGTTTGTGAATCTTGTGATCTTGAGAGTTCAATTGCAGGTCTAATTGAGAGCTTAAGTCCGACGAAATAGGAGAAATAGCCTTGTGAAGGTCATCGACATACACATCTAGAAGTTGAAGAAGTTCAAGTAGACTTTGGTGGATATTCAAAGGGTAGATTTGAATCTAATACAACTAGATTCGTATCAGGAATCCCCCCAACACTTTACATGTATACAAAACACACCATTAGAATCTCAATGAATAAAAATACAAAAGTTTTAGCACTAAAAATAAAATTTCCAAAGGCATACAGCCTAAATAAAATTTCCAAAGGCATGCAGCAAATAAAATCTCTAAAGGCATACAGCCGAAATAAAATCTCTAAAGGCATACAGCCGAGATGAAACTCTTAAAGGCATACGGCCTATACAAAATTTCCATAGGCATACAGCCAATATAAAGCCCAAACGGGACTATCGGTTCACGGTAGAACCAACAAAAGCGTCGCATATAATAATAGCATGCCATGATCCCCCACTTGGAAAAAGACTCTAATAAAAGCCTTAGAAAAGTAAACGGCGTACGACAAAGCCTAAAGATGGCGCCTCCCACCAAGGGCGTACGACCGGATCTTCTAAAAAGATCACAATATATCCCTAAAGGAAAAAGCTCCACTAAGACACCGATGGACTCACGTTCAAATCCCATAAGGGAATCAACGATCGAGACCACAAAATATAGTTCGTGGGAACAAACCAAAAAAAATGATGGGGCTTACTGAGAGCAAAACAAAATACAAAGCAAGGGCATAAAGCCCACAACCAGGGGAAAGCCCACAAGAAGGCTCGGCGGCCCATAAATAAATCAACTAAAGGCGACAAAAGTTATAAGAAGTGGCAAAACGCCACACTAGAAGGAAAGGGCGCTGATAAAAGCCATATGACACTTAAGACAGTATTAAGCTTCTATTTAAATTCAACAAAGGAACCCAACAAAAGAGGGACGCACGGCTCCAACCCAGATCAGGGTGACCGTCACCCCAAAGGGGAAGAATCCTAAAACAAGGCAGATACAACCTTCAATGATCTTCCTGGCGCAAAGCGTGCAACCTATATGCAACACACACTCCACGAGGGAAATAAAGTGCAAAAGGCATAACTGTGGCACACTCAAAACTGCAACATGTATTGCACAAAAACATAAATTATATGAAAGAAACAAACAAACTTCCTGTTTACACATAGAAACACTAACGATATATATATATATATAGTAAAAACAAAATAAGTCAGTCAGAAGGCCATAAGAGGCGTTTGGATTTTCCAAAACAGGAGCAAATAGAGAAGAGGAAGAGGAAGAAGATAACATGTGAAAAGAGTGAAATAAATGTTTAACATTACACAACCAATAGAAACTAGTCAACATGAATTTCTAAGATCAAGGGCGAGGTGAATTGTTGGCATCGGCATCAGCATTGCCGTCAATTGGACCTCCATCAACTGCACCTTCCACAGGATCATCTGTCAGAGCATCTTTAACTGGAGACGGAGGGGGTGGAGGAACTGTGGCAAAAGGGACAATGTCAACGTTGTTCACCCGATCAGCCATATCCGGGTACATCTCAACCAAGTAATTCTTTAACATCCTCAAAGCATTCTCTCGGATATAGTACAGGGAGGCCCGTAGGATATCCAACTCCTCGACACTTTGCTCCTTAGCTGCCAGAGCCTGGTCTAGATTCTCTTGAGCCTCGGCCAACTTTGCCTAGTGTCGTACAAGCAGTTTAGCCGAGAAAATAAGAATAGATAATAGAATAAAGGATGCAATATAGAATACCTCTAGCACCTCTATGGTCGACTGCTGGACACCTGCCGCTTGCATTTCAGAATCATACTTATCCTCCAGGGCATCAAACTCTTTCTTTAGTGCACCATAAGTCTTCTTCAACTCATCAAGCTCATTTTCAAAGGACGAGCGCAGCTTTACCTGTTCCTTATAACGATTCTCCCACTCATCCTTTTGCTCCCTAACAGTCCTCGCATCTGTGTCCATAACATTTTTCGCATTCTCTGCCCTAGCAACCTCGTCCTTGGTGATCATAACCAGCTCGTTGGCTTTGGCTAGCTCGTGTTTAAGCGTCTTCACCTCAGCATTTGTCGAAGTGGTCGGAGCAAAGGTTGAAAGGAACTTGGCAAAATCAGGATGCTTGATTTGTAGATGCTCGGAGTGGCGAGCGAACTCGGAACTAGCATAAGCCATGGCCTGCAAATTAAAAAGGGCAAAAGTAAAAACCAGAACATACAACAAAGTACTACCTCAAGAAAACATAATGGGAGTCGTACGACCTTATATGACATTAGGTGGTGTAGATGATAGCTTGCTTCCTAAACTCCTGCAGAGACTCATAAACCTCGATGTCTGTATTGTTAGCAAACTTGAGCCCATGGGCAACCATAGCTGCAAGGAGGTCAGGAAGGGGAGGCTTTGCACCTTGCCGTTCAACCTCAGTACTATACCACTGGCCGAATGACCCACTCAAGAGCCTAGCAAAATACCCTTCACCACTAGCTACGCCAGGGAGGTTTGCCCGAGAAGATGGATTCACCCTAGGAGGAGGTCGAAGAAGGAACGACAGTAGAAGTCCCACCAGTGGCCATAGCAACAACACCTCTACCACGCACTGAAGACGAGACATTACCTCGGCTGCTGGACGGCTCAACTCCATGGCCGCGCGGCGGAGTACCACGCCCTTGGGTCGTGCGTCGAGGATTTTGCGCACCTCGTCCTTGGGAGCTAACAAGAGGGGGAGCACTCGGCACAATAGCAGTTTTCTGCTTCTTGCTTGCCAGCTTCAGCCAAGCATTATGATCAACCTCTCTAACAGGCCTTTTCCCAGACATTTTCGCAGGCACTTCACTAATTTGAATAGAAGGAGTTTCAGTAGCAATAGGCGGAGCAACAATACTAGGTTGATCAGTTCCCATTTGCCCACCTACAAAGAACAGAAAAATAAAGTTATAACACAAAGGAGAACAAAGTAAGAACGCGGGGTAGCTTGCGGGAACACCACCACAGTCGAACGAAAGAATTTTAAAAGTCAAATTGCAAATAAGATTTAAACTTAAAAAAGAGCAACCATCAGGAGATGTTAGTCCTGACACGTTCGATGTAGGTCTGAGCCCCTTACTCCGCATATAGTCATCATGAAGAGTTTTAAGCACCATATAACCCTTACCAGCCCCACGACCCATAGGCAAAATCGCTTCTGGAACCATAGGGACAACCTCCTTAGGCATGGAGGACATTTCCTCTCCATCTTCATCTTTTATACCACCCTCGCTTTGGCCGCTCGTCCCTGGAGGACTATCAGGGACGTAGGACTGATGAGGCCGTGCACCCTCCTCACTCACCAAGACGCCGCCCTTCCATTCCTTCACAACATACTTTACAACCTCCCTGTTAGCTAGGTAGACACGACTGAGCTCCCCGACGTTATTGACAATTACGAGCTCGTCGCCAAAAGGAAGCGGAGCGACAGGAGGGAGTTGGGGCGCAACAATGTCGCTTTGCGGCATTCCAGTAGGCAATGGAGATAGCCCACTCAAAAATAGCCAGGTCCTGCTAAGCAAATCGGGAATGCTATGCTCCAAACGCTTCAAGTACCTAACCTGAAGTTTCATTCCTCTGTCCAAGTTCAGATTTTTCTTATAATTCAAACGAGTGATAGTCTTCGAGTCATGAAGGACCCACTCTGTCTGAAAACTCCAATCAAGGTCGGGATGTATCTCAATGGCGAAAAACTGATGCCTCTAGTTATGCCGACCTGTTGATCCAGTTAAAGCACTTGACCTGTCCCTGCTATTCAAAGAATATCAACACTTCCCCTTCTTAGAAATCTTAAAACGCTCCCTAATTACATCAACCTCAGGCTTCCACCCCTGATATAGACAAGACTGAATATACGCCATCAGCATCTGAACGGTGTTAGGGAGAAACTGTGTAAGGACTACTCCGTAATAACCGGTTATTTCTGTAAAGAAAGGGTGAGTAGGTAACCTAAAACCATCCTCAAAAAACAATCTGTTGAATATAATGCGTCGTCTGCCCCTTGAAATGCTGAACGACCGTTCGTGCTCTGTGGCGTACGACGGTTTATATCCATTATGGCGAGATAAACCAGCATGACAGCAAGTTAGCCGGAGATGGCCCCTTTGATGCTCATAGTCGCCAACATTTGGTAAATATAGGCACTCGAAATTGATACAATCAGTGAACTCCCTACGACACTTTGCCTCATAATCAGCATAGTGAGGATCGGCCTTAATCGCCCAACTATCACCACTGATATGCCCAGAAAAAGTAGCTGAAGCCGTGGGGATACCATTGCCCGCAACAACTTCCGCCAGACAGACCCACACACCATGGTTCGCAGTTATCACCACTTCCTCCCCGTCCTGATCATCCTCTGCCGACGTGCCCTCCGTAGGATGAGGCATTCCAATAACCTCTACGGGACCTGTAACCTCCATGCCTAAATCCTCAAGGTTCCCAAAGATCTCATCATCCCTTCCTTCTCCTTCACCCCCACCCCCACTAATAGAGGGCTGATATGACTCATCATTAGACATCTTCGGCACAAGGGTTAGATCCAATAAAAACACACAAAAATTCTGAATTTCAACACAAACTTACTGAGAGCAGCACTCTCAACGCTAGGAAGGCTAGGCGCATGACGGAAGCCCCCGAGATCTGGCGGAACGAAAGACCCAAGAGAAGAATCCGAGCCGCGGTTGATCCGGCGCAAAAAAGACGGTGCCGAGACAGAGGAAGAAGACAGCGGAGAAGATTCCCAGCGACCAAGGCTATTCGCACTATCGCTACTAATAATGTGGACAGAAGGGTCCGGAAGGGTGATTACTCGGACCGAAGAACTAGAATCAGTAGAACTCGCCACCAGAAAAACCAGCGATCGCCGGAGAAGATGAATGGAAAAGAACAAAGAAAGACCGACAGATAACAGTAGAAAAATGACGGCGGAACTAATAAAATATGAGGAAGTCAAAGATCCCGAACAAAGTGGTCCCGAAATCGAATAAGGAAATCTGGAAAGTTTGAAGTCTTTTAATGGAACAAGGAAAGAGAATGAAGAGAATATCCTTTGACCTCAAATAAAGATGGCGATAAGGACAGCAAAGGCGAATATATAGGGAGAAAGGAAAGATGAAGCAGGAAAACGAAAAGACATCCCCCCTCGAAAATAGGCGAAAAATGGAAACACCCATTGGGGAACCAACACGTGGCATACCACAAAAAATCGCGCCTCTCGAGAACCCTATTTTCGAAATTTAAAATAAGAAACCCAACTGTCAGAAACTGAAAGGACGAGACAGCTGTCCCACGTCAGTCAAAGGTACGGGACTACGCCGAACTGCCCTAGAAGTAACTGAGATTTAGTATCAAGCCACGAAATAAGGCGTCGGGCGGCCATAGTCATAAAGAATCAAAACTACACAACTGCATGCAGAAAGACGCACAACTCAAAGTCGTACGACCCAAAAAATAAAGAAAAGGCGATGAGTCGAATGCCCATCAAGACGGCAACTTTATCGAAAATAGCCGAACACCCCTTGACCGTGCGGCCAACAGTGGGCATCCCCCATACATAGGCACAAAGCCTTCATTTACGCCGCACGGCCGAAAGAATTTCTATTGATTATTCAAAATAAATCAAAAAGATAGAGCCAGCGAGATTGCAAAAGGATTTATTTCATTTCAGAATAGAACTTAAATAACTCTTTCAAGTACAGACACACAAATGTTGTAACATAGTAGGAACCCAAGATCTACGAAATCAAACATAACAAAAACTATACACAAAGCATAGTAGTACAAATATTCATTCATTGGGTTGGAAACCCAAAAGATAATCCAATGCAGGCTTAAACTGAAGAGTCCACGCTCGTCGATAAAGACTGACAATCTCCCATTCCAGCTTGTTAGAGTCCCACAAAAACCATATACCGCCCGAAAAACCTTCAGAATCCATGGTATAACTCCTATGGAAACCCAAATCTCCCTTAATGGAGTCCGCCCTTCTCCCCGAAACCCTAGTCTCAGTAACAATAAGAAGGTCAGGCTCATGGTCATCTTTCAATCGCGCCACATTATCGACAAAAGAGGAATGCGCCGCCCCCCTTGCGTTGTAAACAACAATCTTTATAGGGGCCTGAAGATTAGCAGTTGCCGACCAGGTTTCACCAAGCAACCACAATGTCCTCTCATTCACAGCATCAATATCATCATCTGACACAGCCCAGAATCGCAAGCGGTGCTTCATTATTCCCCTTTCCGGTATCGCCCAACTTTGCGCATCCAGTTGCAGACATTGGAGATCCGGACAATCGATAGTCGCAACTCGAAGTCGCGCGCCATGATTAGTCAAAGTTCGAGCAGGGCCACCATGCATCAAGATTGACGCCGGGTTCACCCCATGAAGGTCCTCTGTCACAAAAGGCAATTCTCTCAGAACTTGATGCATCAGCCCCCGCACCATGAGTTCCTCAACTATTTCCGTCTGCTGCAGAGCATCCATGATCTTCGCCCCATCTGGCGCAAAGCCTCCAATCCCTAACCAGGCAATGAGATACTGCGCCGCCTCCATGTCGAGCAGACCTATCTTCCCGATAAATGTAAAGCAGAGAGACTGCATCATCAAGTTCATCGGGAGACAGTACCGGTGAGGATGAACAATCCCCACGATACCCTCCAGAATGTGGATAACTCTAACAAGAGCATCAGTAAACTCGATTTCCGGCAAAGGTGGAAGATCATCCATCGAGCAAATGGCGGTTAAAACAAAGACCAAAGTTTTACAAAAAATAACTGACAGAAGATAACTGGCAGGAGGAAGACAAAAGAAAGGGATAAAGCTTTGAAAATGGTCTGAAAGAGACATGAGTATTTATAGAAGACTAAATGGCGGATGTACCCAGAATCCAAAAAGCCAGAACCTTTCCATTTTCCCCTTTTCCGAAACTCGAGGCATTTATTACAGGTATCGAAACAGTTAGAATTCCAAAAAAAAAAGGGTACCTTACTATAAGGCCACCAAGTAATATGAACAACCTCAGGCCGTGCGGCCCCCAACGAAGATAGCTTCGCCTGCTACGCGATCAAGCAAACTCACCCAATACTTCGGTCGTACAACATCAGAACATCAAGGCAACAACAGCACCATAAAGGTGTACGCCATACCGGCTACCAATTAAACACTTAACAAACTAGCACTCCCGCCCGCCCGCCCACTGTGCGCATTGAGGAAGCCGCTCGTCCGGTCACTTTATAACCACCCTCGCGCCTCGGGGGCAATTGTTAAGTATACCCCAATTGCCTAGCTGAAAAACTCAAAAGAGCCAAGCCTAGGACGCATAAAACAAGGCCCTATGGGCTGCTGTGGGCCGGACGGCCAAGAAAAGCCCAGTGAGACTAAGGCCCATCTAACAGGCCTCACGAATCCCAATGCCACACGCTTCAGGTCTAAAGCGGATAAACACGCGGGTCGACAACCCGGCTGCGCACACGTGTGAAGGTAACCGACCTATGCCCTCTATAAATATCCTAGTATTGCCCCATTTGGAGGTATGACTTTACTACCTACTACTTCATTACTCTGATCTCTGAATATTCCTTACCTAAGAGGGTAACTGACTTAAGCATCGGAGTGCTAACGCAAGGCATCCCCCTGATATTCAGGTGTTTTGCTCTCTTGCAGGCTACTTTCCTCGGGATCAGTGCTCTTAGTAAGACCAAGACCGGTTGTGTGTCTAAATAGGCCTCAACATACTAGTCGATCCATTCAATCAATAAATATATTACTAGCTTATATGCACATTTTTTGTGCATGTGAAATGGATAAACGACTTGTACACAACCAATAAAAAAAACTTTCAACCATGGTGGATGGTTTGGATAATCTTTGGAATAAGTTTTCATTGTCGGAAGAAGAAAATCATGTCGTTGAAAGTAGATCACAATTGGGTGGAAAAGACTTTAGGCGAAGGATTTCACTATCTAATTGGAAAAGTATCGACTCGCAAGCCTATGAATGCTGATATATTTCGCCAGTGCTCTACAAAGTTTGGAAATTAACAAGGGGTCTGCAAGTTCGAGAATTAGGAGACAAGTTATTTATATTCCATTTAAAAGTGATGGAGAGAAGGATCATATTTTGCTTCAACAGCCATGGAGTTTTAATCGTGCACTGCATGAGTTTGATGGATTTTCTATGCATGAGGCCATTGATCTTGATTGGCACTCCTTTTAGTGTGCAAATTCATGGCTTGTCGTTGGCTTGTATGAATGGAGAATATTGGTATCGCTATTGGCAAAGCAAGCGAGAAGCTTGCTTGGGGCAAATGCCTTCGAGTTCATGTAACACTTAACGTTCATCGACCACTTCAAAGGGGCACTAGGATTAATCTTTCTAATCTTGGTGTTTCTATTGTTATGTTTTGGTATGAACGGTTACCGGATTCCTGTTATGTTTGTACTTGTTTATCACACCATGAAAGTGAGCGTGAGAAGACATATATTATGAAGAAGACGTCGGGAAGATTGTTAGAGAATTCAGAATTTGGTTAAGGGTCAAGGTTCCATGATCTAGTTCTGCTTCTTTTGATGGACCTTCTGTTTCGGTTACTCATCATTGAAGTTCCTTGATTGGCCAGGATGCTGCCAGGCGTGACCAGATTTTCTCTCCATTGTCGGAAGTTATTTATCATGTGGAAGTTACGACTAACAATGCGGAGATTGCTATTGGGATGACAAAGGGAAGGGGTGAGCGTGTCATTGTTGATCTTTTGTTTAATGTGGAAAAGGATGTTTTGGCACAATTTGGTAGAAATTTTGTTGAATAGTTTTAGTTGTGGAGTTGTATAAATGTGGTTTATCCACATTAAAAGATAAAGACAAGAGTGAGTTGTTTAAATAGAAAGATGACCAACTTTGTATTAGTTGGACAAGTCAAGAAGTGGGGCAAATCTATTGGTAGTGAGCTTGGATTTGCTCATTGGTCAAATAGGATTATGAAAGATTATTTATAATCTCGGTCACGTGGGCACTTGCACTAGAAGAAAACCAGTGAATTGTGACCAACAAAATTGCAACGCCACCAGTCATTGCAAATTTGTAACGACATTTGCCACGCAACGAAACGAAGGAGACCAACTTGGTTGCAAATTTCGTTTCAAATGACCTTGCAAAACGTGTCGTCGCAAATCAATTGCAAAAGTCGTTGCAAAGTTTTCGCGCCAAATGGCGCGACTTACAATGGTTGCAAAAAGGTAAATATTCGTTGCAAATTTTGGAACCGTTGCAATTGGTTCCAATGGTGGTCGCAAATTTTGCGACCACACACTGCTATTTGCAACCATTGGTTAGTAAAAATGATTAAAAAATTAATTATTGAAAAAAATAGTTTTGGAACGAAATTCGGAACGTTATTTGCGATGAACTTGGTAACAGGTTTCGTTGTCGTTGCAAATCTGGAAAAAAATTGAAAAAAAAAAAGAAAACGCTGCGTTTTTTAGGGATAGTTAATTTTTCAATCTAAACCAGTTCAACATTAATAGTAATATGAGAATGCAATCATTGATGAGATGGTAGATAAGCATACCTTTTTTTTTTCATCATATTAGCATATTTTCTCATTATATACTCTTAAATTATTAAAAATATTCTTAATTGTCCAATTGTTTTTAGGTTCTAAACCCAAATAATCATGTTACCGACCAGTTATTGACAACTCTTGCTTGGAGTCCAGCTAGTAAAGCTAAAATATGGTCGGGTTACTTTATTAATGGGTATAACTTTCACGCCCTTGAGCATGGTGAAAATAAGTCAACCATGAACAATGGTGTTTGTGTTCGAAGCTTACATGATGATTTAATGGATTACTTGAAGAAATAATACAATTAGAGTTCTCGAGCAAGACACCAAAATTCGTCGTCTTCTTCAAGTGTCGGTGGTTTGATCCTACAGTAAAGGGAATGAAAATTCACATAAAGTATGGTATTGTTGATCTTAATCGAAAGCAAATGTACAGAAAGTATGACCCATTTGTATTTGCACAACAACCAATCTAGGTGTACTATTCTGATTATCCAAGTTTAAAGCGGGATAAAGCTGATTGGATGGTTGCTTTCAACATAAAAGCTAGGAGAACTATCGAGGCACGATGGAAAGAAAAAGACATCCCTCCTTACCAAATGAATGAAGTTGAGGTCACACCAGTTGTTACTACTTATGAAGTACTTCCACCATTGAATGACCCAAATGGCATAGATTTGTTTGTTGAACTATCCAACTTGGGGACCTCAGGCCACAATGTCATCAGTCGAACCTAACTACAATGGTGAAAGAGGAAGGTCACGAAATAGCTAGAGAGGATTATGACAAAGATACGGATTTTGAAGAAGTCGACGAGGGTGATGAAGAAGAGTTGGGATCTTTTTAATCTTGAGGTAATTTTTTTTATTTAAATTACATATTAAATATTTCTAAAAGAAGAAGAAAAAGGAATATATTGTTCTTTGTTTTTTCATGAATTGTAAATCTATTTTTTTTTGCCAAAATTGTAAATCTAATTGGATTATACGTTGCTTATACATATAGTAATTCCCTTTATCATTATACGTTGAATATGTATTTAGTTCTGGAACAATGAACATAAATATAAGTGACTAGGATAAAATTTCATTTAATTAGTCAATAGTTTGAATACTAAAAACAATGAATACATATGCATGTATATTAGTTATATTTATATAATCGAATTTATATTATGGAATTAAGAAAACTCTTTAAATTAATATTTAATAATTTATTGATTTTTGAGATATATTAATTTATTGATTAATTAATAAATCTCTAAATTAATTAATAATTTTTCATGGTCCCAACCCAACATTATTAATTTATATAGGTTTTACTATATCAAACTTACATATAGATATTGGATATTGTAGATTAATTATAATTTTTTTTTAGAAAAAAGCTTAGGTAATTTCATTCAACAATATCAAGTCCAATCATAATTTAACCGGCCCATATCTTAATGTAAAAATAATTAATGAAACAAGAAAAGAAAACCTAAATAAGAAAAAGGTCAAATAAAAAAAATCAAAATTAGGACATCTCCAAATGGGCTAAATTATAAGCGGGTAAAATCAAATTTTTTAGGTTCAAAACTTTTGGTCTGGGCGGCATTCTAATTTCTAATTATTTTCCCATCCTCTTTAGTTTTTCATTCCCAAGGCCAAAAACTTTTAAATGAAAAACCTAAAATCACTCCCTCCCTCTCACTGTCTCGAACGATTCTCTCCTCTCTCCCTATATCCATCTCCCGAACGATCTTTTTGTTGTTCTTCCTTTCCAAAGATTCTCTTAACTTCAATTTTCGCAGGCAACTCTTGTTAAAGATTGTTTCAATTTTTTCCAGGTAACTAAATATTCTCTACTTCTTTTGCTAACCCTTAATTATTTGTTGAAACCCATATCCCAAATGATTTCAATTAGACCTAAACGCCCAAATTTGTTCAAAAGACTAACCCTAGTTCTAATTTGTTCAGTTTTTGCATAAATTTTGCCTCTTCAATTAGTGGGTCAATCCTGATTTTTCGTATTATGCTTTAATTTCCTGGAATTTTTAGAATAAATAAGTTGATGGTTTTAGTTAAGTACAAGGAAAGCAGTCTTCAGTTTAATTGAAAGTAGCCTCCTTTTTTCCTTATTGTTTAGGGAAACTTGTAAATTATTATCTACAAACTTCAGTTTAAGTGTTACTTGCCATGGAACAAAATTATTGCTGGCCTATCTTTTTTCCTTTTTTTTGAATCAACCTATCTTTTTTCCATATTGTTTAGGTAATAAGTGTTGCTCAGGGAAGCATATGTTTTGGCTATCTTTGTCCTTGGACATGATTGGTAATCATATGAACTTACCTATTGCTATATGTTAATTTTGCAGTAAAATATTTCAATGCTAATTAATACATATTTGGTTTTAGATTAATTGCACAGTGGCCATGGGAGCTTTTCGGATAATCCCATTCTTAATAGTCTGGTGGGACATATCTTACATTTCTCCATACTTGTTCCTTACCATGGATGGTAAGTTTTAAAGCTGGGAAGATTTACAAGAATTTGAGCTTCAAGACACGATTATTGAGATTTAGTGTCCCCTTTCCCTTATTTGCATACTCTCTATATTTGGTGAGAAAGCTTGTTTTGGTTCAACTTATGTGCAGAAATTAGTGAGTATATTATGCCAATAAGGAATTAAGTATCTAATCTGAATCTCTGCCTTTGTTGCCTATTTACACAGTTGTATAGAAGTCCAGGCAAGGAAGGATCTCATTTCAACCCTTACACCAACTTGTTCAACCCTTATGAAAGAAAACTTGTCATGATTTCAATTGCCTGTTGGACTGCAATGCTTCTTCTGCTTGCCTTTTTATCGTTTGCAATTGGTCCAGCCTGGGTTTTTAAGCTCTATGGTGTTCCCTACTTGGTAAGTTATCTTTGCCATGGACAAAGTTATAAATTATTACCTATTTGTTGCTGGCCTTGAAGGTTTGCTTATTACTCATTAAGTACTTTCAGTTAACTCTTAAATTAAACAAAATTCGACCTTCTCTGTTTCTATTTTCATTTCTAATTTATTTGAAATTTTGTTAAAATAAACGTAGCTTTGACATGGAACCATGGAACGTTGAAGATTGGACTCCTCCAGCTGAAAGTATATATTCAATTTCAACTCAAAAGAGGAACTCAAAAAATGGCGTCTTTATCATGATTCTGAGTATGAAGGTAAACTTTGCACACACTCGATTGTCTATGTGCTTAAATTCAACCAATCTGATTCATTTTCCTAAGTAATTTTTATTCATTTTCTTTCTTTTCATTCCTTTTTTTCTTTTGCCATTATTTTCCATTTGAGATGAACTGTTAAGTGTTGGGGGTCTTAGTTTTCCAGCTTGATGACAAGTGACAAACCCCAGTCATGACAAAACTCTTGCTCAAATAGATTTTCTCTTAAATAATCATTTTTGCCTTTCTTTTCAATCTTAATTTGCAGAATGTGGGAATTTTCTGTGGGAATATACATGATCAATGTCTGGCCAGACTCTTTACTCTTTGCTGCTATTTGTGGTGTTGTAGAATCTTCCTTTAATGCTTTATTTGGTCCCCTTATTGGACGCTGGGATGATAGGCTGACATGTTAAGGTCTGCTTCAGATCCTCATTTCTTAAATTAATCTTACAATTGATGGTTCTTATGAATACATTTTACTAAAGAGTGGCATATGGATATACAGTGCTAGTCTCCAAACTTGAAAACAGGGATAAAGCACACAAACTTGGATGTCTTCTTAAAGCTCAGCACTAGAGAGGATGGGACATGGACATCGGAAGCTGCTCATTTAGCTCATGTAAGTCTTATGTCCACCACTTAATTCAATGGCTTTGGAGATTTGTTGAATTTGGTGTATAGTCTTGCTGAACTTCTGCATACTCTTTTGAGATATTTAGCTTGGGTTATTCTCTGCTGCAAGGTAATTATGTCCACCATGTAATTCAATGTCTTACCATATTTAGCTTGTTCAATTTCATTTTCTTTATCAATGTAATTTGTTTCCTTGATAGTACATGCTATAAGTTTGTAACGGAGTTTCCATTATATTCCTTGGGCTTCTTTGACTTAGAATTTATTTTTTACATTTTTGACTATTTATTATCTTTTGAACTTATCCTAATTGGTTGTTCATTGAAGAAGAAATTAGTTCATTGAAGTAATCAATAAGATACATTATGTATGTTCATTATCACGTATCTACCTTAATTAGATACATTGAGATAAGAATGAACATGAGTTTAAACAGTTTATAAAAATGTCTCTTGTCAAGATCAATTTTCACAATTCCAATTGGAGAGTTAGTGGCTTTGTTGTATCCTAAAGGGCTTAAACCATTTAAGAAAGTGTTTAAGACCACACCTCAAAGCCGTTCCCCTAAGAAATTTGCTAACAATTTAAAGGGTTTATGATGACTTCAACAAATCCGAATCTTGTTACTGCTACTGCTGCCTTTGATTTGCAATCCACATTGAATGCTCAACTCCACAGTCAAATTGTTACTAAGTTGGCTAATTTCAATGGATCCAACTACACTAGGGGGAAAGTAAGATGGCTTTTCAATTGACTACTCTTAAGATTTACTACATACTTGATCCGAATCTGGTTGCTCTTCCTGCACCAACTGATGAAGATACAGAAGCTGTTCGAAATATTTAAAACAAATGTGAGGAAAATATGTTCGTGTCTAGTTACATTGTGAATTTATCCGACCAACTCTATGATCTTTACAATAGCATGGATGCTCCAAGGGATATCTGGACGGCTCTTGAAATCACTTATCAGAATGAGAAAAAAGGTACTGATAAGTTTCTTTCAATGAAATATTTTGAATTTAAGATTTCTGATGATAAGCCTATTCTAGATCAAGTTCATGAGTTACAGGTTTTGGTCTCCAAAATTAAGGAATTGGAGATTCTTATCCATTCACTTCAAATTAGTGCAATTCTCTCCAAGTTACCTCCTTCGTGGAATGATTATAGAAAGAAGTTTTGTATTCAAAAATATACCCACTATAGATGAGTTTCAAACTCATTTACAGATTAAGTTTGAAAATCGTGTTAGAGATGCAACTTACCTTGGACTTGGAGGAGATTCAAAGGTGAATTTTGTCACTTATCAAGGTTCTGGAAAACCTGGAAAACCTGAAAATTCTGGAAAGTCTAAAAAACCTAGAAAATTCCAAAATAAGTTCAAAGTTTAGAAAAAAAGAGTGCAAAAAAGACTAACAACAAGTTTGATAAGGCATGATTCCATAGTGGAAAGAAAGGCCATTTTATCAAAGATTGTTGTTTCAAAAAGGCTACTTTGAAAAATGAACAAAAGGCCAATCTTGTGAATCAAGAATAATTGGTTGCTATGATTTCTCTGAAATGCAAACTGGCATGATTACTCAAGTGCACATGTCCAATGTTGCAATTGAATCATCCAGTTGGTGGTTGGATCCTAGTGCCACAATCCATGTTTGCAATAACATAAAGATGTTCAAAACTTATGAAGCTTGTAATGAATATGAAAATCTATTCACGGGAAATCATGTCAATATCAAAGTCTGGGAAAAGGAGCTGTGGAGATCAAGTTCACTTCTGGACAGAAACTTACTTTGTTGAATGTTTTTCATGTTCCTGAAATTAGGAAAAACCCTGTTGTTATGTAATAAGGGCTTTAAAGTAGTCTGAGGCTGATAAGGTTAGTGTGTCTAAGAATGGGATATTTGTAGGAAAGGGATACTCCTGCGAAGGATTGTTCAAAATCATTTATACATTTCATTTCAAGACAATTATAAAGGAAATTTTGAAATCTGTATTGAAACTAGAATGACTTCAAAAATCTGAAAGAAATACAGAAATTTTAGATCTTATGCATTATGACATTTTTTAATTAAATGGGGTTCGAACAAGGAAGAAAGAGATACTTTATAAGTTTTATTGATGATTGTTCTCGGTATACTTATGTTTACTTGATGAGAACAAAACATGTCACAGCTCGTTTGGCATCGTTTCCGTTTCTTGTTTTCTGTTGCCAATTTTCTGTTTTTGGAAACAAAACAGTGAAAACATGTTTGGCAGACTGTTTCTATTTTCAAAAATTTTGGAAACAGAAGCAGTGTTTTGAAAAAAAGTGGAAGCGAGAATTTTGTGTTTTCATGTTTTTCCAAAACACTTCCAAAACACAGAAGCACAATGATGAACAGTAACTCACATGCTTTTTAACCATTTTTTAAAAACTTTTTTTTATTTAAAAACATACAACCAAATTGTATATCCAAACATATTTTTGTTTTCAAAAATTGACAGTGCAACAAAAACAAAACGGAAATGAAACAAAAACAAAAAACAGAAAAACGAAAACGATGCCAAACGACCCAAGCTTTTGAAAAGTTTAAAGAATAAAAAAATGAGGTTGAAAATCAAAAGGAGAAGAAGATTAAAATTCTTCGAAGTAATAGAGGAGGTGAATACTTCTCTGAATCATTCTTTAATTTCTGTGAAGAGCATGGAATAATTCATCAAAGGTCTGCCCCATATACACCACAAAAGAATGGTTTAGCCGAGAGGAAAAATAGAACCTTGGTTGATATGGTGAATAGTATGTTGACAAATGTAATGGTGCAACAAAATCTCTGGGGAGAAACACTCTTAATAGCATGTCACATACATAATAGAGTTTACTCCAAAAGACTCTTGAAATCACCATATGAGATATGGAAAGGAAGAAACCCGAATTTGAGTTATTTCAAAGTGTGGGGGTGTATTGCATATTATAAAGTATTTGATCCTCATAAGACAAAGTTAGGACCAAGAGGCATTAAAAGTTTTTTTATTGGTTATGCACAACATTCTAAAACATTTCGTTTTCTTGATTTGAATACAAACACAATTGTGGAACCATTCATCCTGAAGTTTTAGAAGATAAATTTCTTCATGATAATTTGTGCAATTTTGGTTTTGGTGAAATTGAGAAAACTTCTAATCTTGGAGAAAGAAAGGATCTTAGTGATCAAATAGAAAGCAACGATCATAGTGATCAAGTTGTTTTTGAACCAAGAAGAAGCCAAAGACCAAGGAAAGAGAAACATTTACCTTCTAACTTTGTTTCTTACTTGGTGGAAGGTGATAGAACCAATGTTGTTAATCAAGTTCCTATTCTTTTAAGTGAAGAGGAATAAGATCCAAAATCTTTTAGTGAGGCTATGGCTTCAAGAGATGTTTCTTTTTGGAAAGAATCAATTAATGATGAAATGGATTCCATCATTTCTAATAGTACTTGGATCTTAGTAGACCTTCCTTCCGGTCAGATGTAAGTGGGTTTTTCGTAGGAAACGAAATACATATGGTTCTGTTCAAATATTCAAGGCAAGGTTAGTTGCGAAAGGTTTTACCCAAAAAGAGGGCATGGATTATATTGATACCTATGCTCCAGTTGCAAGGATTACATCCATTCGTGTACGTATGGCTTTAGCTTCCATTAATGGTTTATTTACACATCAAATGGATGTGAAAACTTCATTTTTGAATGGAGACTTAATAGAGGAAGTGTATATGGAGCAACCAAAAGGATTTATACTTTCTGGAAATGAGCATTAAAGTTCGCAAATTAATTAAGTCTCTTTATGGATTGGAACAAGCTCCAAAGCAATCTCATGAAAAGTTTGATTCTGCCATTTTGTCAAATGGTTTTAGGCACAATGGAGCAGATAAGTGTATCTACTCAAAGTTCACCAATGATTATGGTGTCATCATATGTCTTTATGTTGATAATATGTTAATTTTCAGTACTAGTATGGTTGGTATAAATGAAACTAAGAAGCTATCTAACTTCAGTATTCAAGATGAAAGACTTAAATCAAGTTGATACTATTCTTTGTATAAAAGTAAAGAGACATAAAGACAGTTTTGTGCTTAATCAAAGTTATTACATTGAGAAAGTGCTTAATAAGTTTAAGCATCTTAATGTTAAAGATGCGCAATTCCTTTTGATGTTAATTGCAAATTGATTGAAAATGATGGACGTATTGTTGCACAACTTAAATATGCAAGGGCCAAAGGTAGTCTTATGTATGCTATGCATTGTACACGACCAGATATAGCTTTTGTTCTATGCAAATTGTCTAGGTTTACGAGTAAACCTGGAGTTAATCATTGGAAAGCTATAGGAAGAGTTCTTGGTTATCTCAAGAAAACAATGAACTTTGGTCTATGGTACTCACAATATCTTGCAGTGTTAGAAGGATATAGTGATGCTAGTTGAATTATTAGTATTAATGAAAATAAGTCTACTTTTGGTTGGTTATTTACCTTGGGAGGTGGTGCTATTAGTTGGGCATATAAGAAACAAATTTGCATATCTCATTCCACTGTGGAGTCAGAGTTTATTGCCTTAGCTGCTATAGGCAAGGAGGTAGAATGGTTCAGAAATTTGTTATTGGATATAGTGTTATGACCATAACTGATGATGGATGTTTCCTTACATTGTCATAGTAAAACAACTATGTGTAGAGTTTATAGTGAAGTCTATAATGGAAAGTTAGGACATATAAGCTTAAGGCATGATTATATTCAAGAATTGATCTCAAATAAAGTAATTACCATAGTTTATGTGAA
Source organism: Corchorus capsularis (assembly GCA_001974805.1). Taxonomy (NCBI): domain Eukaryota; kingdom Viridiplantae; phylum Streptophyta; class Magnoliopsida; order Malvales; family Malvaceae; genus Corchorus; species Corchorus capsularis. Next base: position 87,474 of record AWWV01015242.1, read on the forward strand.
GTCGGTTGAAAATTTGGCTGATCCTCATACCAGACCATTATCAAAAGGGTTAGTAAGAAGCACACCAAGTGAAATTGGTTTGAAGTCTACTTATTGTTAGACACCAACAATGGTAACCTAACTTTGAATTAGTAACCTCTAATTACAAAGTTTAATGGGTAATAACAAGTTGTTGTGTAGTGTCTGTTTTAACACTAGTTGTCATAACGTAAAAATCGCGAGATCTGAGCGCTAGACGCATTGGATTGGTGTGATAGGTCACCTAATTTTTTTTATTTAGGTGTGATTGATCACCTAATTTGAATATCCATCTTATTGTATTCTTAATGTTCAATTATGTTCATTAGGTATGATTAACCATTAGTCTTCGTTACCAAATTTTGGATTCGGGAGTTCGATTACGTGTAGAGAAGGTATTAGCACCCCTACTGATACGAATCTAGTTGCTTTAGATTCAAATCTACCCTTTGTAGACACCCGTTTTTGTCCTATATCCTTTAATTTGGGTCAAGTTAGCATTAGGGTCATCCAGGGGCATTTTGGTCATTTTCACATCTAGGGGGGCATTTTGGCCATTTTTGCATTTAGGGGTATTTTGGTCATTCTTAATCTACTTTTAATTTATATTAGCTTGTTCATTTTAGTTATCTAGATTGCATTCGAAAAACCAAAAAAATCTTAATATGCACCTTGGCATTTTTGCATATTTTCATTTAGTAATTTAGTTGCATCTTCATTTAGCTTAGTATTGTTGCATTTTAATCATATAGTTTAAGCTCAATTAGTTCATTGATTAATTTACCCTTTAGCAATTAGTTAGACATTGCATGAGTTGGATTTGCATTTTTGTGTGCTTTTTCATTTCATGGCATATTAGTAAAACAATGATAAATAAAATAAAACACCAAAAAATAGAAATTAGAAAATCACAATAAAGAAAAAGAGCATTTATTTATTCATTTTGCATTTCTTCATAAGATATTTACATTTTTCTTTTCCTTTCCTACTTTACAAAAATACAAAAAGAAGAGTCACAAAGTAGCTCTTTATCTTGGCTTGTGTCACTTATACTCCACCATCTAAATTGCAATTTCCTTGATTAGCTTTGCAAAATGAAGACGCATGGAAATAAATGAGGTTCAAATTTATAATGGCGCCATGAGATAAGTATGGTGCAAAGAGGTCAGACATTCCATCATCTATTGAAATAGGAGACAGAGGCTACGGAATACACCCTTAAGCACAACAAATTCATTTGGCAACCAATCAAAACAGAATTACAGTGCAGCAAGCGATGCCAAAAGCTTCACAACGACAGCAACATTAGCAAGGAAAATGGGAACCAAACAACAAGTAAGGAGGGAAGGACAGATATCAAGGAGAGATGAATGACTAGTTATACGCATGGAGAGGCAGCAAGTAATTGATATAAAATCAGCAAACAAGTTGAATGAAGAAGCACACTTATGGTTAAATTTTTTTAGTCAATCCCAAGCAACTAAGTGTGCAATTTCAGCATACAACTTGCTATGCTTGCAACTTAGACTCAAAGACCATGGCAAGACAGGTTCAAATGCAAAAACAGAAACAAGTCGAAACAGAGCAATCATAGGCTTGTCATTTCCTTTTTTCCAGCAAGCATAAATAGGCAATCCAAGCATTAAAAGCATTTAACTTTAGTAATTTCACTTTAGAAGCACATTCAACAGGTAGCTACTATTGAAATTTAGTTACATTCATTAAGAGCATTTCATGAGCATCAGTCCCTTTATTTTAGCGTTTTAAATTCAGGACTAATAAACATACACTGCATTTCAAAAACAGAGCATAAACTTAGGTTTAAATCGCAGCCTCATCACTTTTAATTACAATCATATTCAGTTTCATAGAGCATCATTATGTCCAAATGGCAACCACAGCAACATAGCAGATAAATTCTTAAAATCTAATTTCAATTTAGAGAGGAATTACCTGCCACCTCACCATTCCCTTGAACCTTATCTTCACCCCATAACAACTCATTGCTTATCTCAATTACATCAAAACTTCAACCTGCACAAAAGGACAAATTTAGAAGATATTTACTTGTGCACACACTCACACACTTATTCTCATTCACTGCCAGCACATCAACATTTGAGCACAAACAAACAAAATACAAATTAAAACAAAATTGAGCAAAAATGAGAGAGGAGAATCGTAAGATGAAGGGTGGCATTTATGGTTAAGATTGAAGGTAGAGGGCTTTATATATCATGTTTTCTTCATAAAAAAAAAAGGAGGCGGTAGGGTTTTTTAGAAAGAGGGGAGTTGCGGAAATTGAAGTTTTTAGAGAAGTTTAAGGTTTAATAAAAAGAAAAGCTTACTGAGTTCTTACCTCTTCAGCTTACAGCAACATTAAAGAATACATACAGAAAACACAAAAAAAAGGGAAAGTAGAGGGTTTTAGGATAGAAAAGGGGGGGGGGGGGTAGTTTTGAGTGCGAGGTTTTTTTTCTTCTTTTTTTTTTTGGAGAGGAGGGCAACTAGGGTTTTAGAGAAAGAAAGAGGGGATTCTAGGATTCATAACAGAGTTCATAGTTTCAGCAACAAAAAATATATACCAAAAAAAAAAGGAGGCACAAGTTTTCTAGGGTTCTTAGTTGCTAAAGTCTAGGGTTTTATTTTTAGTAAACACTGAAATTAATCAGGGAAATAGCAAAAACTAAGAGAAGAGAGTACCTTTTCGATTCGTTGAGGTCTTGAGTCGCCAGAGTCTTCCATTCCCGTGGCCTACCCTCTTTCCAGTAGAGTGTCATCCACTTCGGGTTAACTTAGGAGTTCACTCGTCAACATATACAGACTCATACTCTTTCTAGGTTTTTCGTTTCTCTCGAAGAATAAGAATTAGGGTTCATAAAAGGGAAATTTGGGGATTTTCGAGATTGGGGTGTTCTTCTTAAAATTAGCTTACAGACTTGAGAGTATAGAAAGAATAGATTGGTTTACGACAGGTTCCGGGTTAGGTATTGTTCAAGTGTAAAGGTTGGGTCTTTAGAGTTGTGAGGTGAAACAGGAAAAAGGGAGGGGTCTTTGGGCAAGTTTGAGGCCGAACCTATCCCTCATCGACGACGGGGAAGTGTTTGTGGCGCTGCTAGGTCTGTTTAAGAGAAAAAGAATCGGGTTGAGACTAGAAGACGAAAGGAAGAAGAAGAAGGTCGAAAGAAGAGAAGGGAAGCTCGATGAATGATAAAGCTGGGCCAAAACGGTGCGCTTAAAGCACTCTGACAAGGAAAAATCCGGCTTTTATGTGAGTGAATTTGTTACCTCTTTCGATTTAATCCCTGGCTGTTGATTGTTGCTCTTGAATAATTCTGTTTTTGTTTAAAAACTATATCTTGGTTAGAAATTGTAAAAGTTTGTTTCTTTTAAGTTCATGAAGTTAGGGTTGCTTAAAATTGGCTATTAGGTTGTAAAAATTAGATTTTTTTTAGTTCAGACAATTGTAAAAATTTGAGGTTGGGTTTATTTAAGGTTGGTTGGGTTTTAGCTTTCATGATTAGGTTGGTGATTTACTTTAAGGTTAATAGGCCTGCAAAAATCAAAATTGAAATATAAAAAAACGGTTGGGCCTTCTTTATTTTATTTGGGTTGTTACTTACATGTAGACTTTATTATTTTTGGGTTTAGATTTATTCATGAAGCTTAGATAGATCTATTTTAGTTTAACCTAAGGTCTAGTTCCATTATTAGCTTAAGTAATTTAATTTTTAATAAATTGGTAAAAAATAATAAGAATTAATCTAATTTCATGATTTAGTTTAATTATCAATGTAGATTAATAAAGAAAAAGAAAAAGTGTTAGACTAGCCTTAAGCATTTGCATCCATATTTACTTTTACTTACATGTAGTTATTACCATGTCATTAAACTGTTCATTTGAGAAGGATTAAAATGGTTCCCGTGAAGGGAAAGGAGGGCGGCTCATTTATGCGTGTCTGAGTTCGCTCTCCTTCTCCCGGAGGCTTGGAAATTTCCGAAGGTCGTTTACCATTTACTGGGAGGCGGCCAAAGATGTTCCTCGTATAATTGACGGGTAAATTCAAATCCAATTAGAGTTTCATGCATCATGTGCATCCATGCATTTAAGAGTCCAGTGTCTCAATAAATTAAGAATCATGGAAGAAAAATCTAAAAAGAGAAAGAAGGAGAATGGGGTCAACCAGAGAAGTACACGGGTAATCAGTAATTCAATTCATAGTAAATTAGTAATCAGTAATCAGTAATCAGTAAAAAGAGTAAGAAAAGAGCCATCAGTAAAAAGAGTAAGAAACAGTATTCAGTAAAAAGAATAAGAAAAGAGTCATCAGTAAAAAGAGTAGGAAATAATATTCAGTAAAAAGAGTAAGAAAAGCGCGATAGTAGTCAACAAAGAGTAATTGTAATAAGTAAGAAGTCAAGTGGTGATTAGTAAAAATTGAAAAGGCAATCAGTAAAGAGTAAAATGGTAAAAAGTAATCAGTAAAGAGAAATGGTAAAGAGTAATAGAGTAATCAGTGAAGAAAAATGGTAAAGAGTAAAGAGTAATCAGTAAAGGAAAAATGGTAAAGAATGAAGAGTAATTAGTAAAATGGTAAAGAGTAAAGAGTAAAGTAAAGAGAGATCAGTAAAAAAGAAATGGTAAAGAGTAAAGTAAAAAGTAATCAGTAAAGAAAAAATGGTAATCAGTAAAGAGTAATAGTAATCAGTAAGAAGTAATGGTAATTAGTAAAAAGTAAAAAGGTAATCAATAAAAAGTAAAATGGTAATTAGTAAAAAGTAAAGGTAATCAGTGAAAAGCAAAATAGTAATTAGAAAAGAGTAAAAGGGTAATCAGTAAAAAGTAAAATGGTAATTAGTAAAAAGTAAAGAGTAATCAGTAAAGGAAAACAATAGTAAAGAGTAATCAGTAAAGAGAGTAAAAAGTAATCAGTAAAGAAAAAAATAGTAAGAAGTGAGAAGAAATCAGTACAATGGTAAAGGATAAAGAGTAATCAGTAAAGAAAAATGGTAAAGAGTAAAATATTAATCAGTAAAAAGTAATGGCAATAAAATATTAACTAGTAATCAGTAAAGAGTAAAGAGTAATCAGTAAAAACCGAGTAAAAATGGTATTTAATAATTTAAGTTGAAAGAAAATAGTTGATATTCAATAATCCTTAAAAAAGAAAAGTAAAGTAAGAAAAGGGCAAAGAAGGATATCTAAACAAGGAAAATAAATAAAAGAAGAAAAGTCAGTTTAAGAAAAAATAAAGAAAAAAGAAGAGAGTCTAAAGGTATGAAAATATTCAAGAATAGTAGCAACCAATAATAGAAATCCATAATTAAGTCTAGACTAGTCAGTGCCGTCTTTTGACGGGCGTCGTGGGGGTGCTAATCCTTCCCCACGTGTACCCGACTCCCGAACCCTTAGGACTCTGGTTAATAGACCGTTTATTAGGTTTAGTGTTATCTTCGCCAAGCCTGGGTTAACATTAGACTTAATAATCTAATAGGTGGCTAACCACACCTAGGTTAAAAAAAGGATTAGTGGCGACTCCATAGGATTTCAGTAGTAAATCCCCTTTTAGTCGTTCACCGGTAGGGTTTGGACAACGGACCCGGACGTTGCGACACCCTTAAATATCTATCAAAGTCAACTTGAATTTCCTCCACACCTTGATGAGTAGATCAATAATCTTCACAAAGCTTAATCCCTTCGTTCGTCGCCCTAAGTCTTCAATTTGACCAGCAATTGAACACCGAAGATCACAAGATTCATAAACAATTAAGCTCACAAGACCTAATTGTTTGCTAAGACTCTACAAGATTGAAGAACCTTAAGTTTGCTCAAACTAGAACAATGAAGCTAAGATAATCAATTGGGAATAAAACCTCAACTTTATTAATCAACTCAACTTAACTTTACAAGAGCTATTGGTGGCCTTATATAGGCATGATCGAGCTCAAATTATGCATGTTTTTATAGCTATTTTTATATACTTTTTGCTATTTTTATATGTGTTTTTACCCTGTTTTGTTAGTATTTGTGTTTTTAGGTCCTGAAGACAAGAAAAGTGAAAACTTATTGTTTTTCACTCTTTTTGGAGCTATTTTGGAGACTTTTTACTCAATTATGGATTTAGCCACTGGAATGGAGATTTGAAGATTCGAAGTTCGTGATTGAAGATATTTTGAAGATTTCAAGAATTAATTCAAGAAGCAAAATTGAAGATTTGGAGCTTAATTTATTAAGGATTGAAGACAAGCCCAGATGAAGCCCTGAAGTTGAGGATTTTTGGATTATTTATATGGGAATATACTCAGCCCATATAAACCTAAAATTGGAGTTAAAATCCCAATTTGTAGGCCCCATATCCAAAAGAATATCCAAATCCCGCATTAATCCCGTAGATTTGCGATATTAGCCCGGTTTCAGCGCAGTCTTCGTAGAAAGGTCATAACTTTCTGCTCAGATGTCCGTTTTAAGCCCATGAGTAGCCGTTAGAAAGCTAACTCCGAGCTCTACAATTTTCTTTTGAAGTGCAAAGCCCAGATCTGCCATCTTCAAGCCCGAAACTGAAGTCGAAGTTCCTGCCCAATTCCAGGAAATTCTAGAAGTCCTCTTTTGAGTTGGAGACTACTCTAGGATGACACCTAATCCTACTTGGACTCCAAGAAGAGCCTAAACCGTCCTACCCTTATTCTCCACTATAAATAGCCACCTCCTGTATCACAAATCACACAACTTCACAATCCACAAATTTTAGATTATTCTCTTTCCTTTCTTTAGTTTTTAGGTTTTTCTCTAGTTTTAGAAGGGGAGAAGTCGACACCCTCTCTAGCAATAGAGGGAGTCGACGTCCCTAGGGTTTCAAAGGGGAGATTCCGCCTCTCCCAGTCCTGTAAGTATTCTTATGCCTCTCATGGATTTTCCTAAATCCATGAGTAGCTAAATCCTTAATACTTCTGATCCTTTGGTGAATTCAATCAATTAATTATGGTGAGATTTCTATACTTATAATTTTGTGTTAAGTTCTTGATGATAGTAGTCAAAACCCTAGAATAATTTTATGATTCTAAATCTTATCTGAATTATGTGGCCACTAAGGATGTAAGAGGAAGATCTATGGCTAGATCATACTTAGAATTAATCACTCAAGTTTGATTGTATGTAGCAAATTAGGTTTGTTTAATCGCTGCTTAATGGGTATTTGTCTACCGGAGGGCGATAAATTTCTCTTCGTATGGTTCTATTCGTAGGCATGTGTGTAAAATTAATTATTCTTAATGCTTTGTTCTCAAGTGATCTTTAAGCCCTAAGAAAGTAATCGATCGCTGAAGGAATAATAGGGATAACTGCAGCTCTAATCGGCCTCTTATCTAAAATACATGTTGGGAAACCTATATCAGTTGTCAGTCAAGAATAAGATGCGAAATTCAGTTTTTAAATCTAGGATCCCGACTTAATTTGATTGAAGGATACCACTGGTGAAGAAGTATGCTTTTTAATTATTGTTTGCTTTATTAATTTGCTTTATAATCTGCTTTAGATTTAGATTTAGATTTAGATTTAGATTTGCTTTGCTTTATTTTTAGTTTAATTGTTTTCTTTATAATTGATTCATTCAATCCCCTGTTTTCTAATCGATTTTTGGAAAAGATCTTTCTATCTTTTAATTGTTCATCACATAAACCTTCTCTGTGGGATTCGACCCCTACTTGCCCTAGCTATTCTAGTTAGTTATTTGTGGGGATTATTTTTATGGTCATAGACGACACGATCATAAATTTTGGCGTCGTTGCCGGGGAAGGGAATTGAATTGAGAGAAAGTGAAGAGAGATTAGATCCAAGAATTAGTTTTCGATTTTCCGTTTTTCTAAAAAAAAAAAAGTTTTTTCCGATTTTTCCGATTTTTCTAAAATATATATATATATTTTCCGTTTTTAAAATTAGGGTTTCCGATTTTTTCTTTTAAAAAAAATATTATTATTAATTTTTCTTTTTCCGTTTTTCCTTTAAAAAAAATATTTTTATTTTCTGTTTCTGCTTTTAATTTTTATTTAAGAACTGTTACTGCTAATTTTTCTTTTTACTTTTGTTTGATTTTTCTAGGAAACTGCATGCCAAAGACAAGAAGTAATAGTACTGAAGGTTTAGAATACAATCCTGAGCCTGAAAGAACGTTATTTCAGAAGAAGAAGACACAAAGCCGATTACAAGAAGAGGAGACATCCGATTCGAGTTCTCAACCAAATTCACCTAGATCTGCTGTTTCAACATCGTCAGAAGATATGGCTGAAGAAGAACAACCCAAAACTCTGAGAGAGTTAGCTGCTCCAAACGTCAACACCAAACGCTTAGCCATCCGTTACCCAGATACCAATGGAAACTTTGAAATTAAATCTGGATTTATTCAGATTTTACCCAAATTTCACGGTTTGCCTGGAGAAGATCCTCACCGACATCTTACTGATTTCCAGATTGCCTGCGCATCTACAAGTATTCAAGGTATTCCTGAAGATCAATTCATGTTAAGAACTTTTTCGTTCACTCTTATGGACCGAGCAAAAGATTGGTTGTACCTACTACCCACTGGTTCAATCACATCTTGGACGAGCCTTAAGAAGCTGTTCTTGGAAAAGTACTTTCCTGCACATAAAGCATCGAGTATAAGGAAGGAGATTTGTGGAATTAAGCAACGCCATGGAGAAACAATGCATGAATATTGGAACAGTTGCTGATCTAGTACTTCTACGAAGGATTACTACCGTTTGACAGATCTTCCATCGATTCTGCAAGTGGAGGAGCCTTCATCGACAAAACTCCTACCGAAGCTTGGTCTTTAGTGGAAAATATGGCTGCAAACACCCAACAATTTGGATCTCGAGAAGACTATTCAAGAGAAGGCCCTATAAGAAGAATTAATGAAGTTTCTACCTATTCCACCTCATTGGAGCAACAACTTCAAGAGAAGGCCCTATAAGAAGAATTAATGAAGTTTCTACCTATTCCACCTCATTGGAGCAACAACTTCAAGAAACGAATCAGCAAATCGCTTTGCTCACTGATTTGTTCCATGCGAATTTGTCAAGTGTGCCAAGGGTTTGTGCGACTTTGGAAGACAACAAGCAAGGAATCAATGCCGTGGGATTACAAGGAGCTTATCAAAGGAAGCCTGAACCTTATTGGAGACCTGAACAACCGAGTCAACAATATGGGAACCAAGGTAACTACCAAGGAAGGCCGAATTTTACAAGACCTAATTTTCAAACTTCACAAGCCATTGAGTTACAACAAATCAAGGAAGCTATGGAGATGATGAGAAAGCAAATAAGTCATTTAGTTAGTGATTTGAGTGATCTCAAGACACAAGGTCAACAAAGGATGCCATCACAACCAAAGGTACCTCCTACAGAGAATGTCAGTGCAATTTCTTTAAGGAGTGGAAAAGAGTTACAAAACCCTTATCCAAACCATGCCGCACATCAACAAGAAGAAGGAGAGCTGAACTACACCAAAGAAGATTTACAAGAGCATGCCGAAATCAAGATTGAAGATGAACCCCAAAAACAAAGAAGCTGCGTCGATTGAAGATTCAAACAAGGATGATGCCGTAATTCAACCCAAAGGAAAAGGTGTGTGCGATTCCAACAAGCCTAAAACCGATTCCGACCTAATTCCTTTTCAATCAAGATTGAAGAAGTCAAAGAAAGAAGATGATGATCAAGATATTTTGGAGATATTCCGAAAAGTTGAGGTCAACATCCCACTTCTTGATGCCATTCAACAGATTCCGAATTATGCAAAGTTCCTCAAGCAACTTTGTACCAACAAGAAGAAATTACAAGGTAAAGTAAGCGCTGGAGCTAATGTCTCTGCCGTGCTTCAAAAGAGTTTACCTCCTAAGTGCAAAGATCCAGGTACGTTTTCTATTACTTGTTCTATTGGAAGAAGTATTATAGAGAATGCGATGCTTGATCTTGGTGCTTCTTTAAGCGTAATGCCTTATTCTTTCTACAAATCATTAAATCTTGGTCCACTGAAGAATACTGATGTTATTCTGCAATTAGCTGACGGATCTTTGGTTTATCCCAAAGGTGTTTTAGAGAATATCTTAATCAAAGTTGAACATCTGATTTTTCCAATCGACATATTCATAATGGATATGGAGTATTCGAAAGATCAATGTCCTCTTATTAGGAAGACCTTTCCTAAAGACTTCTCATACCAAGATTGATGTATTTAATGGTTCATTGACCATGGAATTTGATGGTGAAATTATCCACCCTAGAATTTCATCTCAAGTGCCGTTAAAATCTAACAATTTTGTTTACATTATAAGTTCTAAGTTTGTTAAGAAAGGAGCCATTGAAGATTCTTCATCAACAAAGCCTGATCAGATTTCCAAAGGAAGACAAAAGATAATGGACATTCGACAATGCTACAACGAGACTTTCCACCAATTTTGGAGGAGATTCAAGCAGCTTTGTGCCGATTGCCCTGACCATGGATTCAAGAAAGAAATTTTAATCCAATTCTTCTATGGAGGATTGGGACTTAAAGATCGAGTTCTTGTTGATTCTTTCAGTACTAAACCACTGCATGAAAGAACCCCGGAGAAAGCATTCAATGTTCTTGAAGAATTATCTCGGAGGACGAAATTTTCAATCTCCCATGTAAAGAAAGATCGAGCAAAAGAAGCCAAGAAGGAGCTAGAAGTCAACAACAAAGAAGTTCAACCACCCTGAAGATCGATCAACCAAGCAATTCAACTAAAAAGCCAGATATAGATCTTGAACATCGAGCTAAAGTTGCTAGCATTCTTCAACGTAAATTGGAGAATTTTCCCCAATTTTGGCAAAGGTTTAAGAAGTTATGTGCTGCTTACCCTCATAATGGTTATGATCAAAGAAGATTGGTTCAAATCTTCTACCAAGGGTTAAGAGCTTCTGACAGATTGTCTGTCGATACTCTTGTCTATATTCCCCTGTTCGATCACAGCACTGCTGACATATCAGAGATATAGGAGAATTTTGCCCAGATGATAACCAATACATCGAAGGAAGCTGCTCAAGGACTCAGCCCGGTTAAGCCCGTGCTGCACAAGCCAGTATGCTCGGCTGCAGCCCGGTCATCGACACCACATGGCCGGCCAACACCGGCCAAGACTGCTCAAGCCCGTGCGCCTAGCCCGGCCACAGCCCGGCCACCCGAGCTACCTGTCCGGACACCACCAGCCCTTGCCGTGCCGCCTGCCCGGCCCTGCCAGGTCACTGCCGCGCCACACGTGCTGCTTGCCCGGCCATGCTCGGCCTTGCCCGCTCCTGCTGCGCAGCCGCCCGAGCTTAGACCGGCCATGTCCGATTCTTCCGCCAAGCCGCCCATGCCTTGCCCGCTCCTATCCGCACCAGCCGCGCCACCTGCCCGGTTAGTGCCAGCCATGCAAGCTTCCTGTCGAGATGTCACCGCGTCATGCCCGGCCATGTTCGCGCCTCCAGCCCGGCCATGCCCGACTAATGCCAAGCTATCCGCGCACCATACCGAGCCACCACGAGCCAATGCCGCGCCATGCCGAGTTACAACTACGCCATCGCCTAATGCTTTGATCTTTTCAAGTCTTGATAAAATTCAACTTGAAACTATCAAAATTATTGAAGAGAGTAGAGTTATCGAGGACCTGTTGAAGGATTACACCCAAAATTCCTTCACCCTTGAAGAATAACCTTCTTTAAGACAGTCTAGCCAAAGACCTTAAAGAAAGGCGCTTATTGGGAGGCAACCCAATATTATTTTTACTAACCCATAATATTTTTCTTTCCTTTTTTAGGATTTTCCATACCAAAGGAGACAAAGAAGTTTTTCATCGATATGAAGATATCCAATTGGAGCCTATGCTTGGAGAATAGAGAAGATTTCTTTAACCCTATCTTTTTCTTGCAATGCTTTGATTGATTTTTCTTTGATATGCGATACATATAGATATAGGATATATAGGTTAATTAAGATTTAAAAGATGCATACATATTTTTGCTTTGATTTTCCACGCTTGTTTATACATTGGGGACAATGTGTCTTTTAAGTGTGGGGGAGTGAGTCTATATGCATAAAATTGATAAAATTGGAATAATTTTTTCGAAAATTTTGATAAAATTTTGATTTTATATGCTCATATTGATCGATTGAATTGATTTTTGATTGATGATATCTTAGAATTCTTAAGAATGATTGATTTATTGATTGATCTATAGTATGATATCTTATTTCTTAGATTAGGTATAATTGAAGTTTGTGATAATTGCTTATTATGAATTATTTCTATGATTGCCTATTTTTAGAACTCATGTTTAATTTTTATTGAAATTACACTTATGAAAGTATTTTATGAATATGTCAAAAATAAGTGTGGGGGACTATCTATATTAGAAGGGTAGTTAAAAAAAAAATCTTTTTCATAAAAAGAGTGTTTTTCATGCAAGAGGAGAAGAGATATCTTTTGCCTTAAAAAAATTATTAAAAAAAAAACAACATCCATTGTTGTCACTCTTCTCTTTAAACAAAAGGAGTTAGTAACCCTTGGGAAGAGGATAAGAGGCATGGATCGGCAAAAGTATTGTCCCTCTAGAGTGCTAGTAGCCTCACAAAAATAAAATAAAGGGCGTTAGTAACCCCTAAGCATGAACACTTTGAGGTTAGTAACCTCACTTTTCTAAAATAATTACCCTTTGAAAATTATTATAACCCATGCGAAATCTTTGATTTGTATTCATGATATGCAATTGTTTGAGTAGTGGAGATAAAGATGAAGGCATAAGCTTATAGAAAGAAGTAGTTATAGTTGTGATAAATGATGAGTGATTAGAGCTACTTTGATTATGGTTACTTAAGAATGAGGATGATTGCTATATCTTGATCTATTGAATTGGATACTCTTAATATTCTATGATGTTCTGATTTCATAAATTGAATTGATCCTTGATATATGTATATGATTCAAAGTTTTTCAAAAGATTTGAACAAAACTTATAATCTTAAATCTTAATTTTTGTTTGTCTACACTAGTTTGCTAGGGACTAGCAAAGATTTAGTGTGGGGGAAATTATGATCGAGCTCAAATTATGCATGTTTTTATAGCTATTTTTATATACTTTTTGCCTATTTTTATATGTGTTTTTACTCTGTTTTGTTAGTATTTGTGTTTTTAGGTCCTGAAGACAAGAAAAGTGAAAACTTATTGTTTTTCACTCTTTTTGGAGCTATTTTGGAGACTTTTTACTCAACTATGGATTTAGCCACTGGAATGAAGATTTGAAGATTCGAAGTTCGTGATTGAAGATATTTTGAAGATTTGAAGAATTAATTCAAGAAGCAAAATTGAAGATTTGGAGCTTAATTTATTAAGGATTGAAGACAAGCCCAGATGAAGCCCTGAAGTTGAGGATTTTTGGATTATTTATATGGGAATATACTCAGCCCATATAAACCTAAAATTGGAGTTAAAATCCCAATTTGTAGGCCCCATATCCAAAAGAATATCCAAATCCCGCATTAATCCCGTAGATTTGCGATATTAGCCGGTTTCAGCGCAGTCTTCGTAGAAAGGCCATAACTTTCTGCTCAGATGTCCGTTTTAAGCCCATGAGTAGCCGTTGGAAAGCTAACTCCGAGCTCTACAACTTTCTTTTGAAGTGCAAAGCCCAGATCTGCCATCTTCAAGCCAGAAACTGAAGTCGAAGTTCCTGCCCAATTCCAGGAAATTTCCAGGAAATTCTAGAAGTCCTCTTTTGACTTGGAGACTACTCTAGGATGACACCTAATCCTACTTGGACTCCAAGAAGAGCCTAAACCGTCCTACCCTTATTCTCCACTATAAATAGCCACCTCCTGTATCACAAATCACACAACTTCACAATCCACAAATTTTAGATTATTCTCTTTTTCTACCTTTCTTTAGTTTTTAGGTTTTTCTCTAGTTTTAGAAGGGGAGAAGTCGACACCCTCTCTAACAATAGAGGGAGTCGACGTCCCTAGCGTTTCAAAGGGGAGATTCCGCCTCTCCCAGTCCTGTAAGTATTCTTATGCCTCTCATGGATTTTCCTAAATCCATGAGTAGCTAAATCCTTAATACTTCTGATCCTTTGGTGAATTCAATCAATTAATTATGGTGAGATTTCTATACTTCTAATTTTGTGTTAAGTTCTTGATGATAGTAGTCAAAACCCTAGAATAATTTTATGATTCTGAATCTTATCTGAATTATGTGGCCACTAAGGATGTAAGAGGAAGATCTATGGCTAGATCATACTTAGAATTAATCACTCAAGTTTGATTGTATGTAGCAAATTAGGTTTGTTTAATCGCTGCTTAATGGGTATTTTTCTACCGGAGGGCGATAAATTTCTCTTCGAATGGTTCTATTCGTAGGCATGTGTGTAAAATTAATTGTTCTTAATGCTTTGTTCTCAAGTGATCTTTAAGCCCTAAGAAAATAATCGATCGCTGAAGGAATAATAGGGATAACTGCAGCTCTAATCGGCCTCTTATCTAAAATACATGTTGGGAAACCTATATCAGTTGTCAGTCAAGAATAAGATGCGAAATTCACTTTTTAAATCTAGGATCCATAGTTAATTTGATTGAAGGATACCACTGGTGAAGAAGTATGCTTTTTAATTATTGTTTGCTTTATTAATTTGCTTTATAATCTGCTTTAGATTTAGATTTAGATTTGCTTTGCTTTATTTTTAGTTTAATTGTTTTCTTTATAATTGATTCATTCAATCCCCTGTTTTCTAATCGATTTTTGGAAAAGATCTTTCTATCTTTTAATTGTTCATCACATAAACCTTCTCTGTGGGATTCGACCCCTACTTGCCCTAGCTATTCTAGTTAGTTATTTGTGGGGATTATTTTTATGGTCATAGACGACACGATCAAGGCACTAGACCAATCTAGAAACTAGGCCTTCAATGCAAAGGTGAAGGTCGATTTAGCATAGAACAATCTAGAAACTATCCTAAAATACAACCCATAGGAAAAAATAGCTAGGGATTGGACTTAATTAGACAAGGCTCAACCCTAAACAAGGTCTAAACTACATAATTAACTAATCTAAGATAGAATTAAGGCCCATATGGCCGAATTACACAATGTAAGCCTTAATGATCATCGATTTCAAGCAAGGTGAAGAGCTTGGAATCGATGGGAATATTCTTGCTCCTATTGACTTCAATGCTCTTCAATTGATCTTCAATGGACTCCAAACCTTCAAGATGATGTCGAACAAGACTTGTTAAAGCATCTTTGAACTTCTTAGCCCTTGCTCTAGTCATCGGACCTAAAGGCATCTTCAAAGGATCAAATGGCATCTTAATGGCATCTCCATGAGGCTTTGCGATTCGAATGGCATCTCCATGAGACTTTGCGATTCCATTCTCTCCTTTAAGCTTGTCCATGCTTCCTTGCAATCCTTGATCATCCCCTCCAAGATCTCCAATGTGTTCTTCATGTCCATGATAATCCTTTGTCCTCAAATCTGCATCACTATCAAACAAGGATAAGTCTGAAACATTAAAAGTAGCACTTAATTTGCCATATTCACTAGGAAGATCTAGCTTGTAGGCATTGTTGTTGATCCTCTCCAAGACTTGGAATGGACCATCTCCACGAGGTAAGAGCTTAGACTTTCTCTTTTCAGGGAACCTCTCCTTCCTTAGATGCAACCAAACCCAATCACCAGGTTCAAAGATGATCTCCTTGCGCCTTTTGTTAGCATTCTTCATGTAGTGTTGTGTTTTCTTCTCAATTTGAGCTCTAACCCTAGCATGAAGATCCTTAACAAAATCGGCCTTCCATTGTCCATCCATGTTGACTTGCACACTCAAAGGTAAACTCAACAAATCCAATGGGGTTAAAGGATAAAAGCCATACACAGTTTCAAAAGGTGAATATCCAGTAGTGCTATGTATGCTTCTATTCTATAAAAACTCAACATGAGGTAGACAATCCTCCCAAGTTCTTAAGTTCTTCTTAATTAATGCCCTAAGCAAGGTTGACAAAGTCCTATTAACTACTTCAGTTTGGCCATCGGTCTGAGGATGACAAGTAGTTGAAAATAACAACTTAGTTCCTAACTTAGCCCATAAAGTTCTCCAAAAGTGACTTAAGAACTTAGCATCTCTATCACTCACAATCGTCCTAGGCATTCCATGTAGTCTAACAATCTCTTTAAAGAACAAATTAGCTACATTAATGGCATCATTCGTTTTAGTGCATGCAATGAAGTGTGCCATCTTAGAAAACCTATCAACAACCACAAAGATAGAATCTTTACCTCTCTTAGAACGAGGTAAACCTAACACAAAATCCATGCTAATATGAGTCCATGGTTCATGAGGAATAAGCAAAGGAGTATACAATCCATGAGGCTTAGATGTAGATTTAGCTTGCAAACAAACAATGCAACTAGCAACATACTTTCCTACATCATGTCGCATCTTAGGCCAAAAGAAGTGTTCATGTAATAACTCATATGTTCTATCAACACCAAAGTGACCCATTAAACCCCCTTCATGCGATTCCCTCACAAGCACAATGCGCAAAGAGCAAAAAGGCACACACAATCTAGATTCTTTAAACAAAAATCCATCATGCTTAAAATACTTTCCAAATTCAGAATTTTCACATGCTTTAAAGATTTCACCAAAGTAAACATCACTAGCATACAATTCCTTAATAAACTCAAATCCAAGAAACTTAGAATCAAGCATGGAAAGTAAGACGTACCTCCTTGATAAAGCATCGGCTACAACATTCTCCTTACCTTGTTTATAGCGCAACACATAAGGAAAACTCTCAATGAACTCACTCCACTTAGCATGTCGTTTGTTCAACTTTTGTTGGCCTCTCAAGTACTTCAAGCTTTCATGATCGGTGTGAATCACAAACTCTTTAGGTCAAAGATAGTGTTGCCATGTTTGTAATGCTCTCACAAGAGCATACAACTCTTTGTCATAAGT
Source organism: Corchorus capsularis (assembly GCA_001974805.1). NCBI lineage: Eukaryota > Viridiplantae > Streptophyta > Magnoliopsida > Malvales > Malvaceae > Corchorus > Corchorus capsularis. The sequence goes on from AWWV01015242.1 coordinate 104,490, forward strand.
TGGATAATTCAATGCAGCTCCATTCAATTTCTCACAAAAATAGGCTACGGGCTTCCACCTTGCATTAAAACAGCTCCAATTCCAACCCCTGATGCATCACATTCAATCTCAAAAGTATCGTTAAAGTTAAGTAAAACAAGCAAAGGAGCATTATTTAGTTTTTCCTTCAAGGTCTCAAATGCTTCTTATTGTTCTTTTCCCCACTTGAATGGTGCATTCTTCTTCATCACACTTGTAATAGGGGCGGCTAAGGTGCTAAAGTCCTTAAGAAACCTCCTATAGAATCCGGCTAAGCCATGGAAAGATCTCACTTGACTAACGTTGGTGGGAGTTGGCCAATCTTTGATTGCTTTGATCTTCTCCTCATCAACTTCTATACCTTGCGCAGAGACAACAAAACCAAGAAAAACAAGCTTGTTTGTGCAAAAGGTTCACTTCTTAAGGTTAGCATACAACTTCTCAACCCTAGGTACATCTAACACACAACGCAAGTACTCAATATGATCCTCTAGGTTTTGGCTGTACACAAGTATATCATCAAAATAAACAACAACAAACTTGCCAATATAAGCTCTCAAAACATGATTCATTAGCCTCATGAAAGTACTAGGTGCATTAGTCAATCCAAAAGGCATAACTAACCATTCATACAACCCTAGCTTAGTTTTAAAGGCAGTTTTCCATTCATCACCCTCTTTCATGCGAATTTGATGATATCCACTCTTAAGATCAATCTTTGAAAATAAACAAGCACCATGCAATTCATCAAGCATATCATCTAATCTAGGAATAGGGTGACGATACTTTACCGTTCTGTTGTTTATTGCCCTACAATCAACATACATTCTCCAAGTTCCATCCTTCTTAGGAACAAGCAAAATAGGAACTACACATGGAGAAAGGCTTTCACGCACAAAACCCTTTTGTAGTAGCTCACCAACTTGCTTCTCCAACTCCTTTGTTTCTTCAGGATTTGCCCTATATGCTGGCTTATTTGGTATTTGCGCCCTAGGGATGAAGTCAATTTGATGTTCAATCCCTCTAATTGGAGGTAAACCACTCGGAATTTCCTCAGGAAACACATCTACATAATCACTCAAAAGAGAAACAATGTTGCTTGGAAGTTCTCTTTCCAAGTTGTTAGTAGCAACAAGTGTATTTTTAAGCAAAAGCAAGATCAAAACAGAATTGTCATTCAAATCATTCTTAATCTCACTCTTTGTAGCTAACATACACTCCTTAACAACTTTCTTAGAGCTAGCTTTCTTATCAATCAAAACAGCCCTATTCTCATCGCAATTGACATTAGGATTAACATGCTTTGCCTTTTTTAGCTCTATATTCAGATTCCATTCTAGCAAATTCCTCTTTCAATTTCAATTGATCCTTTAAAGCTTCTTGAGGTGATAAAGGAATCAAAGTAATAGAATGCTTACCACAAACAAAAGAATACTTATTTGTCTCACCATCATGACAGACTTTGTTGTTATATTGCCATGGTCGACCAAGTAAGACATGGCATGCTTGCATTGGAAGAACGTCACATAGCACCTCATCCTTGTACCTGCCCAAAGAAAGAGAAACTAAAACTTGTTTCTTAACCTTAATCTCCTCCCTATCGTTGAACTATCATAAACTATAGGGTTTAGGGTGTTTGGTAGTGGACAACGACAACTCCTTCACTAAGTATATACTAGCTATGTTTGTGCAACTTCCTCCATCAATGATCACACTACTAGGCTTTCCACACGCATGCATCCTAGTATGGAACAAATTCTCCCTTTGTTGTGCACATCTCCTTTAACATAGGCACTTAAAGTTCTCCTTGCAACTAAACTTAAGAGTGTGGGCGTAGCACCATCATCATCATCCTCATCATCATGCGCAAATTCCCCCTCATCATCTCCATCACCACTAGATCCTAGGGCAAATTCTTCATCTTCACTCACAATCTCATCATGCTCATTAAGATACATAACCTTCTTGTTAACGCAATCCTTAAATGTCCATATCCTTGACACTTAAAGCACTTAACATGACACTTAGAAGAAGAACTTGATGAAGACTTAGAATCGGTTTTAGGCCTTACCCCCTTTTGCGCCACCTCCTTCTCCTTATTGAAAGTTTTCTCATCTTTCTTAATTGGAGTTTTCCATGAGCTTGATGATGATGCAAAGCTCTTCTTAGCACCATTCCTTTTAACTTGACTCTCAGCCTTCAAGGCATGTTGAAACAATTCCTCAACATCATAGTGTTGTTGCATCTCCACTATGTCATGAATATCTCTATTCAAACCCGCCATAAACCTAACCATGGTGGCTTGTGGAGCTTCATTAACCTCAGCCTTAGAGATCAACAACATCATCTCCGAATAGTACTCATCAACACTTCTTGATCCTTGCCTCCAAGATTGCAAGCTTTGATAAAGAGAATTGATGTAAAAGCTTGGCACAAATCTCTTCCTCATGACACTCTTGATTGCACCAATTGATTCCACCAATTCAAAGCATTCTCCACAAACTCAAGGATGGCAATTTGTACCTTCTTAGGTTCGGCAAAGGGGTGATAATCAAAGTACATGTCTAACTTTGATTCCCACTCCGAATTAGCTGAAGGTAACCCTTTCCCATTGAATTTAGGGATCTTATACTTGATGTTGTCCTTTGGCTCATCTCTTTCAATTCCCCTCCTAGGCCGCAAGTTCTCATTATAAGCTTGAACCCCAAGCTCTTGTTGCCTCAATCTCTCCATAGGATCCAATCTAGGAACAACTTGTCTTGGTGGTGGAGGTTGAGCTCGATCATTGTTGTTTACGGCATTAGCTCCTTGTTGAGCTTGTTGATTTCGGGTTTCTATAGCATCCATGATCAGTCGTTGATCAAATCACAAGATAAATTCCCCACAAACCAATAACAAATAGATAAAACTACTTAGCTAGGACAAGTAGGGGTCGAATCCACAGGGAAGGTACGAATCAAAGTTAAATCTTACAGAAGAAATTCTAACCTAGAAAAGATATTTTTGGATTTTTCAAAATAGATTAATTAAACTAGAAAACAATTAAAAGAAATCTAAACTAAAGATTTAAAATAGAGTTTAGTAAAAACAATGAAAAAAAGCATACTTCTTCTCCTTTAGGCAACTACTTTGATCAAGTGAATCATGGATCATAGACACTAAACATAACTTTGGCTTAGATTGCAATCAATTAAGAATCATAAATCACTCCAAATCGGTATATAGCCTAAGACGTAGACATCAACTTTCATTGAAACAAAGTAATCCTCTTAATATCTTAAACAACTCCATTTAAATAATTGGTATAGGAGAGGAGTACTCGACCCTCCAACATGCTAAGAAGAATTAACCTGCATCTCGCTGACGATTAATCTCTATTGTTCCTAATCAAACATTCACCTTGTGAAGAATTATAGGACAAGCATTAAGATTTACTTTTCCACATGCATGATAAATCAATACCAAACTTGCCTACGTCAATTTCCATCTCGGCCTAAAGATTTCGACAAGGCTTGATATCCCATTGAACCTAGGACTCCTAGAATTACAATTGTTACTTGGACCAACTTTAGCTTGACTCAAGCTACTTGAATCTAACTATAGCATTCATAAATCTCAAGATATATTGTACACCAAATCAATCAAAGTATGAACACATAAGATGAAGCATAGAGATAAGAAACGTATTTAAACAGAAAAAACTCAAATTATTAAGAACAAAAGTCTCACCAATAATTCATTGATCAAAAGTACATAAGGAAAAGAAGTATAAATGGTTTAGCTAATTAACGCCTCAGGTGGTGAAAGAATCATCGTACGCACCAGAGGATAGATTATTACGGGCCATACTTGGGATTCAGGTATCCACTTCAAAGGAAACTTGTCTAAAATTACCTATAGGCGGGAGGGGTCGAGTCATCGATGTGAGATGGATCCAGAAAAAAGGGGTTCTAGTTATAATTCGGAAACGATTCGTGTATATATTTCACAGAAACGCGAAATCAAAGTAGGCGATAAAGTAGCCGGAAGACATGGAAATAAAGGTATCATTTCAAAGATTTTACCTAGACAGGATATGCCTTATTTGCAAGATGGAAGGCCTGTTGAGAGACTTACAATACTTGGAGGCCGGCTGCCTCCTCCCTCTCCTTGACGGCGCAAGACCTAGTAAACTAGGGCAAATTATGTAGAAAAGTATTATGAGAGGTTCACTAGGGTTCTAGACTTAAGAGGGTATTTATAAAGGTGGCTTAGGGCTAATTTAGAGCTTAAACAAACCCTAAAGACGTGCTGGGCTGCTCTCCAAGTCTTCAAACTAGTCCAAATAAGAATTTGGGCTTAATTGGATCAATCCCGCATAAAAGGCCCAAGACAGTTTCTGTCCGCTGACTTCAGGGGCATTTTCGTCCATGAAAAATTTCGAACGGGGTTTCGACCAAAACATGAAAGTTGTAGATCTTGGAGTTAGCTTTCCAACGGCTACTCATACACCTCAAACGGAGCTCTGTATCAAAAGTTATGGCCAAAATACAGAAAGGTCGCCAAATCTGGATACAAGTGAAGAGACTTCAAGGTGAAGACACGCATGATGGCATGCTTGGCGCGTGCATGGCTGCATCCTGACTCCCCCTGGGCGCCCATGTAGATGGCTTGTGCGCCTAGGGCGTTGGCCTCAACCCCCATGTCGCCAGCGCCCATGTGCTTGCTGGTGGCATGTCTCGACTAGCGTTGGGCGCCCATGTGCTATGCTTGGCGCCCCATGTGGTTTGCCTCGCGACCCATGTACTCCAGTGCTTTGACACATCTTGACATGTTTTCTTGCCTTGAAATTCAACTTTGCTGCTTTGCTTCAAACTCTTGAAAATCAATCTTATGATGATAAAATTGACTCTTCAAGCTCTTCAATCACGAACATATTGGCTCCATTCTTCATCGAAATTGTCCATGGAAAATATTTGTGTAAATAATCATCCAAAAAGGCTCCAAAAAGGTACAAAAATGGTGATTTTGCACTTTTCTTCACTTTAACACCTATAAACACAAATATACCAAATATAAGGCATAATCAAGCATAAAATACCCTAAAAGCATATGAAAATGACCATAAAAAGATGCATAATTTTGGTCCGATCAATCCAATTTAATAGACATGGTGCCAAGTTGCTGAAGTATTTATTGTAACATGGCAGCCGTATTTACTTCTGGATTTTGCTCTTCTTGTCTATCTCTCATTGTACCTACACAAAGAACAAAGATTAGTAGTAAAAATTCCTCACAAGTGAGTGTGTGTGTATACCTTTGTGCTCTCGTGTTTGCACTCAACCTATGGATTGACAGTCCACTACTCTCTGATTGATCTCACAAGATTATGCCTTTTACTAGCTTCAATAGGCCTAATAAGAGCAACTCGTTAGAGAACTCCTTTCTTCTCGTGACCTTTCTTGAGGAACAAACAATTAGTAGCAAAATTTTTGTGAATTGAAGGAAAGTGATCTCAATCCAAACAAAACCACTTATGCAGGCTCTTTATGTCGAATTCCTTCTCCAAATTTGCTGCACAAAAACTCAATCAAAACAACACAAATCAACCAAATCCATTAGTTAAAAACCCTAGTACCACTTAGATCCAATTTTGTACCACTTGTCTCCAATAGGGTTTTAGCTTGAAATTCTTCAAATTAAACTTCAATTCACAGCAAAAGCAACCCAAGATACTCAATCAAACACTCAATTAGGGATAATTGCAACAAATTGAATCAATTGCACACTATAAACCCTAATCCCAAATTCCCAAAACAAAAACCCTAGTTTCTGCAAAAATTCGATAACACCACAGATTTTTTTGATTTTTTTCAGTATTTTTCCCAGAATGATCACACTAAAAGAAGTCTAAATCTCAAATTTCAAAGCTTTCCGAGCTCAAACGAATCCAGAACAAAAATCACAAGTTTCTGGTCGAAAACTTTTTTAATTTTTTAATTTTTTTGATATTTTTCGATATAACTACTAGTTATAAGGACTCTAAATCTGAAATTTCATAGCAAACGGAGTTAAGATGAATCCACAATGAATTTTGGAAGTTTCTGAATTTTTATTTTTCAAGCTATGGTGCGATATGAACTTGATGAACTTTGATGGATGAAATACTTGATGAATGATGAATAGAAGGATAGATTTACCGATTGAAGATGACAACCTATGCTCTGATTACCAATTGATACGAATCTAGTTGCTTTAGATTCAAATCTACCCTTGAATATCTATCAAAGTCGACTTGAATTTCCTCCACACCTTGATGAGTAGATCAATAATCTTCACAAAGCTTAATCTCTTCGTTCGTCGCCCTAAGTCTTCAATTTGACCTGCAATTGAACACCTAAGATCACAAGATCCACAAACAATTAAGCTCACAATATATAATTGTTTGCTAGGACTCTAAAAGATTGAAGAACCCTAAGAACCCTAAGTTTGCTCAAACTAGAACAATGAAGCTAAGATAATCAATTGGGAATAAAATCTCAACTTTATTAATCAACTCAACTTAAGTTTACAAGAGCTATTGGTGGCCTTATATAGGCACAAGACCAATGCATAAACCCCTCTAAACCGACCTAGGCCTTCAATGCAAGGGTGAAGGGCGGTTTAACATAGAACAATCTAGAAACTATCCTAAAATACAACAAATAGGAAAAATAGCTAAGGATTGGACTTAATTAGACAAGGCCCAACCCTAAACAAGGTCTAAACTACATAATTAACTAATCTAAGATAGAATTAAGACCCATAAGGCTGAATTACACAATGTAAGCCTTAATGATTATCGATTTCAAGCAAGGTGAGGAGCTTGGAATCGATGGGAATATTCTTGCTCCTATTGACTTCAATGCTCTTCAATTGATCTTCAATGGACTTCAAACCTTCAAGATGATGTCGAACAAGCCTTGTTAAAGCATCTTTGAACTTCTTAGCCCTTGCTCTAGTCATCGAACCTAAAGGCTTCTTCAAAGGATCAAATGGCATCTTAAATGGCATCTCCATGAGGCTTTGCGATTCCAATGGCATCTCCACGAGACTTTGCGATTACATCCTCTCCTTTAAGCTTGTCCATGCTTCCTTGCAATCCTTGATCATCTCCTCCATGATCTCCATTGTGTTCTTCATGTCCATGATAAGCCTTTGGCGCATCACCTACAACGCCTGTGAAATGACAATATCATTTTAATTAAACATTAACCTTTTATCTTTAATTATTACTTTTTAATCCTTCAAATTCATGATTGTTGATTTTACTCATTTAATTAAAATTGTCTTCAATCTCCTCACATTTTGACAAAATTTTGAGAGAATTACTCTCAAGAGTATTCAAGAAGTTTTAAATTTCTCGAAGAGGCTCCGTCGTCGGAATTTAAATAATTACCCTTATTCTAATGTATTTTTTTAAATGTTTTACATTGATTAAATTACATAATTTTTTGAAAATCTCCAAAGAACTACCATTTGTACATCCCTTGGATTATTTTTATCTATAACCTTTTACGCATTATTGTTTTATTACAATTCGCTTATTCAATTAATTTTAATTATTATTTTAAACATAGTCTCCCAAAAGTTGGCAAAACTTGAAAGGACATCCATTTTAACATTATGTTGAAAAGTATTTTGGTTTAATCCATTTTAAAATTTCCTAAATTTCCCGCAAATTAGAAATCTAGAATTTATTTATATTTTTTATTTTTTTTTTGGATTTAATTTTTTCTAAGTTTCCTTATCAATTATCTTTTTGATATAGATATTTATTTTATTTATTTATTTCATTTTTTATTTATCTTTAGAAAAATATTCTTTTCAATTATTTATTTATTTCTTTATCAATTATTTTATTATTTTTTATTTTTCATAATGAAACCCTAATTATGCAAAATTCCCAAATTCCCCAAAAAATTGGCAGAATTTGACAGATTTATTTAACCTAATCTAATACATATAATGCAAAATATAAATTAAAGAATTATAAATAAAAAATGGTAAATCATTATCAACTTAATTGAAAGTTTCAATTTTGGTTTCTTTTAATTCTTATTCTCTCCAATTTTATAATCCAAATATCCATCAACTAAACATTATTAACGAAACTAAGAAAAAGACCCAAAAAACAAATATGTACAACAGATTAAAGTCAAGGAATTCATCTTTGAATTTTATTTACAACAGAAAAGTTATTAGGACATGATTGTAAGTTTCAACCCTTTTTATCTTTTGTTCAAAACACAAAAAGACAAAACAAAGCTATGAAAATAATATATAAAAAACTCAAACATCAAAATGTTTACAAAGATGAAAAAGAGAGTAAAAGAAAAAAAAAACAATAAATAAAATAAAGAAGTAGAAACAAAACGAATTGAAATTGGCAAAATCACATGAGCCCATGACCCACGTGAAGTAAGGCATAGAACATAGTATCTTTTTAATTCAGTGTTGATTTGCTTCTCGGTATAGTAACTGACAAATTCTCACGGCCAAATCACAAAGCCAAAAACTTACTAGAATTTTACACTGCAACAAAAATAGGGTAGCCACCAAATTTTTAAAGCCACTAGGGTTGGGAAAGGAAACCTTTATATAGGCCAAAAATTTCTAAATCCTAAACCCTAGGGAACTACCAAGAATTTTCTAACAAGGCTTATTTAACATGTGGGGTAAAAATCCTAATAGAGATTGGTCAAATTTAATAAGCCCAATTAATTGGCCCAAATAAATATTTATATGGTAGAAAAAGACCTCTACTTAACTTAATGTACTATAACTAATAAAATTATGGCTAGACCACACAATTTAATTTAGCCCAACTAGTAACCCAAATAAATGAATAAAATAAAAATGGTTATAACTTCATTTCACAATTTAAAGAGTTTGATACTAGTGGTGTCTATCGCGTTAACGGAGGATGAGTTTAACTCTTAATGGAAGTGTTTGAGCAATGGAGACACAAATGAAATTCCACCAATATAAACATTGAAGTGGTATTGCTTCATCAAGATAATTTGAGAGATTTGTCTTTTATATGTTTATGAAATGGATAAGCACATGGGCATAAAAGTGCTAAAAGTGTTTAACCTCTAATGGAATATTTAGAGCCCGTTTGGCATTGTTACCGTTTTGTATTTTTTGTTTCCAATTCCATATTTTGGAAACAAATCAACTGAAAACGTGTTTGGTAGGTCGTTTCTGTTTTCAATAATTTTGAAAACAAACTTCACGTTTCCGAAATAAGTGGAAGCAGCATTTTTCTGCTTCCATGTTTTTTCGAAGTGTTTTGACAACATCAAAACACGCGGGTGAACAGTGGCTTTTAATGAGGTCTACCATTCGGTTCAGAACTAACGCATATTAGGCTAATTTTTTCTATTTCTGCGTTCTTTTCACCAGTCGACTCTCCTTCTCCTTCTCAACGAAAACTAGGGTTCATTCGATTTTTCCCTGCTCGATTTCTTCAGATTCCACTCTATATCTCTTTGCTCTTCAACATAAATTAGGGGTTTGGGTTTTTTCTCTTTTTTCTTTTTATTTTTCATTTTCTCCACAATTCCAAACCCTCTGATTTTCTTCAACTACAAAGTCTCTTATGCGCTTCTCCATTTTCTATGGGCTTTGATTTGAATTAATTTCTCTAAATAGGTATGTTAATTCCTATTAATTGTTCTTGATTAATTCCTCAAATCATACTTTTTCCATTCAAAACCATTTAGATTATTTTGTTCCTGATCAATTGTTATCATACTGCAAATAAGTATGTTAATTTTTATTATGCAGTTTGATGATGTTGTGAACTTGATACTGATACTCTTTCTAATTCATCAGTCGCCCTATTGTTGTCATTTTCTTTTTCACCTGAACATTAGGTATTCATGGTAATTCTTTATTCACTCGATGGCTAGTTGGTGGACTTGTGCTCTTCAAATGTTTACAAATACTTTTATAATTATAACTTTAATAAAGAATTTTAATGCATCTAGGTGTTGCTTTTGGCACATGTAACTATCTAGCATCATTGTCAATATACATATTGATTGTGGTGGTCTCTCTAACATCATTTGGGAATAAATATTATGTTGGTGCTAAGCTTGAGGATACCATATTGATGAGGAAGAGAATGAAGTTTGTTTTAAATGCTGACAGATTTAGGGTTCTGGACAAGTGGCACATGGGGGAGTTTTGAAGCTCCTTTTAGAAGGACTACCCTATGAGAAATGATAGCATCAGCCTTACTTTGAGAGCTCTCTCCTTTCATAAAAATAGTAATCAATGATGATTTTCAGTCCAAGTTCAGGCCAATGCGAGGCATGAGGCCGCCTATTAATTGCAATATGCATAGCCAGAAAATGGGACAAGTTTGAGTAGTAATGAGCACGTGGAGTAACTGTAGTTTGCATTCGTTTCGGCTAGTAATGCAATTACTCTGTGGAGTTGATGGCATATGGAGTTGGTATTGAAGAGCAATTGAATGAATAGTTTATGAGAGTTGGTGGCAATGACTAGTGAATGTGTGATGAAGATGCATCAAGTTCTTACTCTCAATTTGAATAGAGCCCATAACTTCCTTCCATGTCCATGTTGGCCACTGGAACACTTTAGGGCTGCCTTCTTTTTGTTAATTAGTTGGTCGCTTATTCTTTTTAGTGTTGCAGTAGTGGTATAGGTAGTTTTTAATTGGTTAATTGAGAGATACAATTCTCATGTTGCTTTCTCTCTATTTTGTAATCTTTTATTAGCTAGTTGATAGATGAAAATGTTTAAACATATTGTAATGCATAGACTTTGTAATTCTGAACATCAAAAGAATTATATGCTTGACAATCGAATATATAGGTATGCTACTTAATTTTATCTTCTGTTGAAAAATATCTTTGATTAGTAAAGTTTAATTTTCCCTAATAATTTCATGATCCAAGCATACAGTTTTCTTAAAAAAAGAAAATAAAAGAAAAATAATAAAGTTATATAGTAATTTTATACCAACCAACCATGTTTTGTGTTTTCAGTTTTTTAAAATGTACAACAAGTTATGTATCCAAACATGTTTTTGTTTTAAAAAATTTTGACAACATAACAAAAACAAAACAAAAACGAAACAAAAACAAAAAAAAACGATGCCAAACAACCCCTTAGTAAGTATTGTGTGTGTTATATCTTTAGTTTTAACTTTAAAAGTTGGGGTTTATTCTGCGGACACCTACAATCTTTGTTAAAATTTTATAATGTATACACTAATAGAAGGTTTCAATTGAGAGAAACCTTCTATTATGCATCATAATTACTTGTGTGAAAAGATAGGTCAACTCCAAAATTCTAAATTTAGTGGGGGATTGTTGAGTAGTTTTAGTTGTGGAGTTGTATGAATGTGGTTTATCCCACATTGAATGAGAAAGACAAGAGTGAGTTGTTTAAATAGAAAGATGATCAACTTTGTATTAGTTGGAACAAGTTAAGAAGTGGGCCAAATCTATTGGTAGTGGGCTTGGATCTGCTCATTGGTCCAATAGGATTATCAAAAATCTCGGGCACATGGACCTTGGGCTTCGTTGACTTTGAATTTATTTTTTACAGATTTGTCTATTGATTATCTTTTGAACTTAATAGAATTGGGTTGTTCATTGAACAACAAATTAGTTCATTGAATTAATCAATCAAATACATTATGTATGTTCATTATCATATATATTCTACATATTATCGTGAAATTACTAAACGCTCCTTCTAACTTTTAACCTGGTGCGACCTTATCGCCCCGTTTTAGTCTTTTCTTACATGTCTAATTGCTAAAAAATCCTACTAATCCTAAGAGGGTTGTTTACTATTCATTGGCTTTGTATGTAATTTTAGAATTAGAATGCAATTAATAGTTTTCCCATCATTTTTTCCCTTGCATTAATGTTTTAGACTTAAGTTCCCAGTTTTAATGTTTTCCTTTGCTACTATTGTGTATTCATGATGACAAGCCCTTTCCATTGCCTTTTACTGGTTCAATTTTCTTCCGAATATGAAGGACCTAACATCATGAATGCACAATAATGGCAAAGGAAAACATTAAAACCAAGAACTTAAGCCTAAAACATTAATGCAAGGGAAAAAATGGTGGGAAAACTATTAATTGCATTCTAATTCTAAAATTACATACAAAGCCAATGAATTATAAACAACCCTCTTAGGATTAGTAGGATTTTTAGTAATTAGCCATGTGAGAAAAGACTAAAACAGGGCGATAAGGTCACACCGGGTTAAAAGAAAATCCACCAAGTAATAGCAGTAAACAACTAGGATAGTGAAGGACAGCAAGCCACAACTCCAAGCTTTATGTTTTCAATTTCAGTGTTTATGTTATTTACTTTTTAAATTATAGTAAGGTCTGGTTTGGCATTGTATTTGGAGATAAAAAAAGGCTACTTTTGAACTCAAACGCAATACCAAATAAATCCTGGTTTGTGTCAAAAGCTGATTTTGAGCGCAAAAGTCAAGCCAACCCAAGAAGCTAATCCTGAGGTGCTTTTGCGTTTCAAAGTGATTTTAGACATTAAATGACTAAAATCCCCTAATTAATTTTAATCTTTCCTTTTTAACTAGCATATCCTTTTTAGACATTTTATCCTTCAATCTCATTTTTTCACAGCAAATACCAAACATTATTTACATTTTTCTACCGCAATTTAAAAAAGCACTTCTCAAAAGCACTTTTTCCAAATCAAGTTTTTTCAAACTGCAACCTCAATGCCAAATTAAGCCTAAATGTTTATGGATTTTGACTTTTCAGTTTAAGCATATGTAACTTTGAAGCGGTTTTTTTAGCAAAAATGTCTATACCTTTGCAACAATGTACTTACTAGAATTATTCAATAGAATCAAATTCATCCTAAGACTTCCTCTTTACATTTTACTCAATGTAGAGCATAGCTCATATCAATCAATTTATTACATTAAAAATTTGCTACTCAACTTTTCCTACTGTTTTACATTACCAAACTGTTGCTACTCCTTAACAACACCAAACTACACCAAACTGAATGCAATTAATATAAAAGCAACATTTAACAATTCAAATTTCAAAATGCTCGACGCGCCAGCGTGAGCTATCCCTCTCGTATCTACATTAATAGATACATTGAGATAAGAATAAACATGAATTTAAATAGCTTATACAAAAGACTCTTGTCAAGATCAATTTTCACAATTCCAACTGGAGAATTAGTGGCTTTGTTGTATCCTAAAGGGCATAAACCCTTTAAGAAAGTGTTTAAAACCACATCTATAAGTCGTTTCCCTAAGAAATATGCTAACAAATTTAATAATTGTGCTAGATATTTCCCAACAAGTTGGAGACTTGTCTAAAACTGCAGTGCTTTCTTTTAATGATTTCATAGAGAAATAGTTGATTTCGATGATGGTAGGTTAAGCATAAATATAGAGAAATAGTTGATTTCGATGATGGTAGGTTAAGCATAAATACAAACGAAAAAGTAAAATATAAAATATAAATAAAACAAAGAGAGAACAAAAATCGGCATTAACTGCTTTTACTGGTTTGTTACATCGATTTAATCGGTTTAAAAGCTGTTCACAAGATTCGCAGAGTGTACTAAAAGATCGAACCACTGATTGATTCACAGTTAAACTGGCCGAAACATTCAGTCCATTTTAGAAAACCATGGTCGTCATAAACAAAATAAAAGAAAAAAAACAAATTTTTTTAAAAAAAAAAAAACTAAAAGGAAAAAATAAAACCACATAACCCAAAAGACCACAAAGAAAATCGGACCTTTAACAACCCAATAAAACCTCATACTCCCCTTAAACCAACACTGAAGGCTAGAGTTCAAACACCTCCTATGATCCAACCGAAATAATCCAAGCCACCAATTGAAGCCTAAGAGAGAACAAACCCAAACACACCAATGATTGACAAATGACAAGCTATCAAGTGGGTAAAATGAATAATGCCAAATATTAGCACATAACTTTTATATATAGTTATACTCGACTTTGATGGTTTTAGTACTCCACTCACCCTTTTTTTTGCTACTACTCCACTCACACCTTGAAGGATGTTTATAAACCTTTTCTTTGAGAGTTTGAGTCCAACATATCCCAGAGTTACCTATTCATGTTTGAAGTTGTAAGAACAGTCAAAATTGTCATAATTCATAATTATAAGGAGAAGGCACTCGGTTAAGGTAACCTTTTGTCATTTGGAAGATTGTCATATACGGAAAGTTACTGTCAAACTCCATATTATTAACTGCCAAAAAAATAAACTCCATATTAGAACAAAATCGAAGGACATTTCAAGCAAAACATTAATAGTGAAATAAATTGAAATATATTCAACAAAATCAGTCTATAACAAAAAAAAAATATCCATTTTTGAGTTCGAATATATAAAAAAATAGAAAAAAATAAAACACAATATCTTCAAAAAAATCTTTTTCTCTTCCCTAACGAACCAATCTTTCTTCTCCTCCTTGTCAGATTTTTTCTTTTTCTTTCCATTTTCCTCATTTTCTTCTCCTCTTCTTGCTTTTTTCTTAGCTTACTTCCCATTTACCTCATTCTTTCGCTCCTTATCCTCAGCTTCCATATTTTTTTATTTCTTTTTAATTTTCAATTTGGTTTAAAATTCTTAAATTAGATTAAAAGGTAAGAAGTAAAAACTTAAAACATAAATACAAACGGTAAAAGTAAAAATATAAATACAAAAAATCTTGGAGGTTTTGTCTCCACCTTAGCCTAATGTGGTCAAGCTTTGCATACTCTCAAAAGAAAAGAGGAATCGTGTTAAATACGGTAACATGAAAACTTGGCTAAATAGTATCGGGGACGATTCCATGATCATTAAAGTGGCCCATGAAGCCATTTCGAAGTCTAGAATTCACCTCTACAATGGAGAGCAGCAAACATGTAACAAGTTGCCATATGTAGTATACTGGGAAAAGCCGACTGAAGGGTTTAAAGTCAATTCTGATGGGAGTTTCGGGGTAAAACGTGGCGCATATGCAGGATTGGTTATAAGGGATACATCTGAGCATGTGATGCGGCAACGACAAGACAAACTGTCCCTTAAGAGGTTATATCGTTCGAAGGATGAGAAGCACAAAGCATAATTTTTTAGGAATTATGGAGCTCATCTCTCAGAGATACTAAAAAACCTCTATAAATTAATAATGTTGGGACTATGAAAAATTATTAATTTAGAGAGATTATTAATTTATCGAGTGTTAATTTATATGGAAATTAATAATGTTGGGACCATGAAAAATAATTAATTTAGAGAGGTTATTAATTTATCTAGTATTAAATTATGGAGGTTTTACTGTATTAGCTATGCTTTTAGCTAAAGCAAAATATGAGAAGCGGAAAGCATAATTTCTTAGAGATTATGGAGCTCTTCACTCAGAGATGTTAACTCTGAAGGGAAATCGAAAACAAAAAAATACGCAGCAGAAAAATGAAATCGGTTCCCAACTAGGATCGTTATGAAGATGAGCCAAGTGGTGATAGAAAGTATACCTTAGGAACCGAAGTCACAAAACGATTTGGAGTTCAAAACCACTGTAGCGAAATCCTTCATGGTTCCGCCTCTGAGTCAATATGATCAACATGCAATCAAGATTGAAGGTTGATTTTCTTTCGTGTTGTGCTAGCAAAATTTTAGAGAAAATTCTTTTTTGAAATGGTTGATGGCTTAGAATATGTCTTCACTTTTCCCTAGGTAAAATAACACTTATTTAAACCTAGGTTAAGATCAATTTGATGGACCATGATTAAACTCTTTAATCACGATAACTGGGCCACTAATTTGGGTTTAATGGACGAATTATTTAGTTGGTCTTTTGGGCATAACCCAACAATCTCCCACTTGCACTAAGACCAATAATCCAATGTCAACCTTTCTTTGCTTCATTACCCAGTCGATCTAAGTGTTCGACCAATTAGGTTCTTATAACGTTAGCAGTAACAAGATATCTTAATGCCACAAGCAATGAGCATTGTCTAGCAATACATCATTGCAACCTAAGTTAGAAGAATATCGTGATTCAATATAACCTTATCGGTGATCAATGTTACCGTGTTGTTTAATCCCTTTGTCCTTGATACCTTGACTATTGAACACAAGTCATGGATTGTGTCATACTTGTATAGTTCAATCTTTATGTTTCTTGATTCCTGATTGGTCGTTACCAAATCACAAAATAATCCCCAAAAAAACCTAACTAAGTAGATAAGACAAGCAGGGGTTGAATCCCATAGAGAAGTGGAATAGACTTATAGCAAAGATTAATCTTCACTAAGAATTACTCAAAAATAGGGGATTAAATAAAACAATTATAAAGAAAGCAATTAACTAAAAATAAAGAAAACTAAATTAAATCTAAATCTATGCAATTAGTAAAGAAAACAATAATAAGAAAGCATACTTCTTCTCCAATGGTAGAAATCAATCAAATTAACTATGAATACGTGATTTAAAAGGTGAATTTAATATTTTATTCCCAATTGATAATTGGTCTAGGGAAACCCTAACATGCAAATTTAGATAAAGCTCTTGATGCAGTGTGAATTATCCCTTTTATTGTTTAAACAATTACCTCTTGATCCGGTATGATAATTGCCCAAGAACAAAGCATTAAAAACAATTATAATTAATCACGCATGCATACAAGTATAACCAAACTTATTAAAAAATAAGATTTATTAATCCCTTGGAAGGAATTGGCCCTTCTCTTCCAATTTTTACCAACAATCAAGCTCGACTTGACCCATCAAAGCTTGATTTAACAATAGATCTATCAAATCATATCAATAGCTGCAGTCTAAATCCATAATCATCAAGATCATAAGATAAAGTAGAGATTAAAAACTATCAATCAAGAACAAACATCAAATTATAAGTGTCGAAACGTTCGGGTCCGGGGAACCCTGCCGAAATGACTTGGAAAAAGAGGAGTCGCCACTAATCTTTTTTTTTTCTAAGGTGTGATTAGCCACCTAATGATCTCCTAAGCCTCGTTAAATCCAAAGCTCGGCATTGGACCCACTAAACTTAAAGTCCGGTCTTCCAACCTAAATCTAGGTTCGGGAGTCTGTTACATTTGGGGAAGGATCAGCACCCCCAAATGCCCGTCAAATGACGGTACCTCTAATCTAAACTAAGATCTAGTGGGTCTAAATAAAAACAGTTGTTTTCATCTTATTTTCGGATGAATGAATACGAATGATGCATGAATTAGTGAATTTTATTTTAATCAGTAAACATCAGTGTACTTGAAATTAACCCGCGACCCTTCCCACGCATTATGGGGGTATTTCTGGAATAATTCAATCTCGGAGCAAGGACCAAAAATTCGTACCCGAGTACATTTATTTGGGGCCCACCCGTAATTGTAAAACAACTACTGTTTACTGATTCTTACTTAGCTAATTCTTATGAATGACAATTAAAATGCATGAAAGTTTGATCTTATTTACATGCATTAACACAAGTCTACCCAAAATCAACTCCATAAACCCTTCCCATGCATTATAGGGGTATTTATGGAATAGACCGGTCTAGAAGGATCTCCCAGAAATTCGTACCCGAGTACATTTATCCGAAAGGTCCTTCATCTCGGCAAAAGACCAATGTTAATGCACTTTGAATGTAGCAAGGTGACATATAACATGTACGACACGAATGCATATGATTGAGCTTTACTTTACTAATTATTAACTTATTATAAATTCCAAGGGGCTTAATTAGGTCGACAACTTAAATATTGAATAACTTAAAACAAGGGGAGCTTAAGGGTCAAATTGGACTGACTGGGGACATTTCTGCACACTAAAGAAAATGATTAGCAAATTTCAGGGCATAGAACACAGAATATAGATAAGTGCTAAAATGCATCAATCAACAAAATAAATCCAAAATTTAGGACCAAATTAATTGAATTAAACATAGGAAACTAAAATCATCTTTCCAACTAACTTGAACCTAAAAGAAACCAAATTCCTAACCAAGGATTTAATTTTTAAGTAAATACTAATCCAAATTAATTCATCAATCCCCTTTCTAAGTCACTTTCAATTTAAAAAATCAAATTCTTTAGCTCAGAGTTGTGTTTTCAAACTAAAATTAGCTCAAAATAGTCTTTAAACTTCCAAACTAACTTTAGCTCAAAAATTTAAACTTTGAACTAAGTTTTGATTTTCCCAATTAAAACAGTCTTAAAATGGAATCAAAGAATCATTTTGAGTTAGTATGAACTTAAAAGAATCTCACCATTAGACAAGAAGTTTCAATTCTAAATTGATTTTGACATAGAAGTTTAAGCTTGAGCATTTACTAGCCATTTTCAATTAGAAACCATTTCTTAAAGCTAAATATATCCAAAATCTATCTCTTTATAAGCAAATATCAATAAACATACCAATCTAAGCTATTTAGTAGAACGAACAAAAAAAAACTTAACCTTTAGACTAAATTGAAGCAAACAATAAATAATATCCTAAATCAGGGACCATGTTGAACACGGAAACAACTTGCAGGCTTTAAGTGAACCAATTAACAATTTATAGGACTTGAACGCACAAAAGTAAGGATTTACTTGAAAGAATTTAGAAAGTTTACCTGATTTTGTTTTTGGTATAAATTCCAACCCTTCTTTCTTCATCCTTTAAACCTTGAAACCTTAGCTGCCTCATCCGCCATTCACCGGGAATCGTATCTTCGTCGGACCACTGTGTCGGAGCTTCGATAAGCCACCATTGGAGTTCAAAATCTCCAGATCGCTTCCTTTTTCCTTTCTCTTTCCATTTCTAGCCTTATTTTCTTGAAACAAGATCTCTTTCACCCTCAAATGGGCTTGACAGTGCCGAAGATTCCCTCCGCCGATCTCTGTTTTCAACCGTAGGATGAACTTGATTTTTGAGTATGTTGTTCACCATCTCTTCCTCTCTTGAATGCTTCCAATTAATCTCTGATCCGAGCGTCGCCGCCGGGATAACCTTGATTTCAACTTAAATAAACCTTTTTTCTCTATGCTTCAAAATTCCTCTTCCAATTTGATCGATTGTAACCTCAAGCCGAAACCCCCAAATCCCCACGAGGTGAGAACCTTAGCCTTAATTTAAAGAAAAACAGGAAATTTTTGATTGAGAGAAAGAAGTGTGAGAATCAAGAGAGAGATGGATCGATTGTGTGAGTTCGGTGCGTGAGGAGTGACTAAATGAGTGTCTGTGTTCGATGGAAATGATCAAAGAAAGAGTTTTTTTCAGGGAGATGAGAGAGAGGAGAGAGTAGTCGAGGATTTCTTTTTTTGAGTGTGTGGGGTGAAGAGAGTAGCTGTGTATTGAAGACAGAGAGTGTTAAGAAGGAATTTTTGTTCAATCCCCCCGCCCTTGTGCCGAGAGTCCAGAGAGTTTTTTTCATCCGTATTTGGTGTCTCCTCCCTTTTCGGTTCGATGAATCCAAGGATTCCCCCTTCATCCCTTAGGTGTATTTTCCTTCTTATCTTCTCCTCAATTTTCTGTTTTTTCCTTTTTCCCATTTTTGCTCCAACCGATTCTTTTTGTCCTTTTGTGCAGCTTAATTTGCTGAATCCGTTGAGATAGGATCAGGGACCAAAATTGATTTGCCTACGTGGGAGGTGAGGTGTCAATTTAAGGTTCAGGGTCAATCAGAACTCTCCACGTTGGTAAGGCTTGTGGTATTGCTTGCTCTGCATTTTGTTTCACTGTAATGTTTACTGCCATAGGGGTAAAATTCTTACTCTGCAAAATGCTTTGAATTTCATGTTGTTGCTGTGTATTGATTCAATAGGTGCTTTTGTAGTTCATTTCTCACATTTGCATTTATTTCGAATGCCCATTTCAACCCCTTTTATTGTGAACTCGATCCTTTGAGTACCTCCTTCACTTGGTGAATTCCTGCTTTGAAAACTGCATGTTTATTTTGCTTCAACTGGCCTGCTATTGTCCTTGTTTGAATCATGCTCCACTGCCATGCTACAATGCTTTGTTTTGAACTTTTAGAATGCAATTGCATTCAGAAATGAGGAAAGATGCAAAGTGAAACTGCCTTCGATTCTATGGGTAATGAATACTGAATTGGAATTGTTTGTAGAGGTGGCAATTTGCTGTTGCAACTCCTCTTTCTTGCTGATGTCTTGTTATGTAATATTTGCTGCTGTGAAATTATTGAGAAATTGCCTCTCTGCTGTTTTGAAATTTTGCTTCCTTCTATGCGTGTTCTAAACCTCAATTTTGTACAGTTTTATGAGTCCCAAGTTTACTGTCACTGTTGCCTTTATGCCCCATCACTTGTTTTCAAATTATGCCGAGCAACTATGATGATGAACTAACTGTTCACTTGCTTGTTACGTCTTAATTGTGGTAAGCTTGCCATTATCAGTTTAATTGAGCTGGCATGTCTAATGGCCCTGCAGGTACATCATTTGACAAGCTTTGAGGCATGAGAAAATTCTTCAAGATGCAATGCAAGAGCATGATGAGATTTGGGCACTTAAGGAGAATCCCCATCTTCATTCTTAAATCCCATCTTCTAGTTTTGTAATTGTTATCTTTGTAATATGTAAACTGTAAAGGGATTGTAAGTAAATAAAACTCTTTTGGTATTTTTCTTGTAATTTAGATATACAAACCAAAGCATTAATGAAAGGTTTTTTGTGATTTTATGATTTTTCTATTTTTTTGTTTTTTTTGTACTTTTATAGTAACAATTCCATAATGAATCTAATTACTAATGAATGAAAAATGTGAATCCTATTTTTACTTAGCAATGCGAATGGGAAATTGCCCAAATAAATCAACTAT
The DNA here is from genome assembly GCA_001974805.1 of Corchorus capsularis. Taxonomy (NCBI): domain Eukaryota; kingdom Viridiplantae; phylum Streptophyta; class Magnoliopsida; order Malvales; family Malvaceae; genus Corchorus; species Corchorus capsularis. Next base: position 125,367 of record AWWV01015242.1, read on the forward strand.
GAACCAAATTGAAAATGACCCTATGCAAATACAAATGTACCTAAATAATCAAATGTCATTGAGCTAAATCACTAAAATATTCGAAAAATTAAGAATTAACCTACATGCCACTTGTTTGCAAATTAAGAAACAAATTTAATTTAAAATCAAGGATTATTGCCAAAAAAAATAAATAAATAAATAAAAATTTAAAATCAAGGATTAAAATGCAACAATGCTAAATTACTAAATGAAACTAAGCCATAAATATGTAGAAATGCCAAATATGCACATTAAGATTTTTTGGGGTTTTTTCAAATGCAATTTAGACGAATGGGTAATAAATTAGCTAACCTAAATTAAAAATGGACAAAAAATTACCAAAATGCCCCTTTAATGCAAAAATGACCAAAATACCCCTGAATGTAAAAATGCCCAAAATGCCCTTGGATGACCTTAAGAAATAAATTGATTTAAATTAAAGGATATCGGACAAAAATGGGTGTCTACAATAAGCACACAATTCTCACAATAATTAATTGATTAAATTCACCAAAGAATAAGAAGTATTAAGAATTTAGTTACTCATGGATTTTTGCAAATCCATGAAAGACATAAGAAAACTTACAGAACTTGAAGGGGGCGAAATCTCCTTGCCTTCAACAAGGGAATATCGCACCTCTCTATGCAAAGAGAGATGTCGACACCCTCAACCTAGAACTAGAAAAGATGTAGAGAAAAGATTATGAGAGATTTTATCTAGATGTGTGTGATCTAGGGTTACATAAGGTGGCTATTTATAGTGGACTAATTAGACTCCATATAGACTTAGGAAAGGTGTAGGACGGTTTAGCTCCTTAACTTAGTCTCCAAGTTGGCTTAAAAGTCTTCCTACAACCGAAATTAGAGTGAAATTCGGACTCTAGAAAATTCTGGAATAGTGCAGAGACTTTGACAGCAATTTTGGGCTTAAATATGGCAGAATTGGGCTTCGAGCTTCAAAGCAAAGTTGTATACCACGGAGTCCTCTTTCCAACGCCTACTCACACGCATTTTTTGGAGTTCTGGATCAAAAGTTATGGCCTTTTTACCGAGATTCCGCAGAATCCTAATCCAACTAGGACTAGTATTGCGGGAATTTGATATTTCCTTGGGCTTGTGCGGTACCAATTGGGATTTTGACTCCAATTGTGGGCTTATATGGGCGGAGTATTATCCCATATATAATATCCATGGCTTCAGGGCTTGAAGGCTATGGAGAAGCCTTATCTTCAATCCTTCGCGATTTAAGCTCAATCCTCAATTCTTGCTTCTTGAAATAATTCTTCAATGGTCTTCAATTCTTGAAATTGTCTTCAATTAATCTTCAATCACGAACTTCGAATCTTCAAATCTTCACACCAAATTGCTAAGTCCATATTTGTGCAAAAAGTCATCAATTTAGCTCCAAAAATAGTGAAAAACAACAAGTTTCCACTTTTCTTCTCTTCAGGACCTAAAAACACAAATACTTATAAAATAGCGATAACTTACACATAAAAATACCAAAAAGGCGTAGGAAAATGATCATAAAAATAGGTTCTATTTTGGCTCGATCAATTCCTGAATAGATTAGCTTCAACAAATGCAATTGATATTTCATATCGTTTATTTGAGAACGGCCACGCATTTCTAATCCCACTCAATCAAGGGGCCCAAGATATCACTCATGTAATATAGGAGGGACAAATTCTATCTTGATCCTGCACATTCCTCTGCATGATTTATAGCACACCAAATTATAGCCTTTATAGTTCACCTAGTTACAAGTGACATGTGACTATATTAAAGCATATGACTTATCATGTAGGAATCGATGATGATCTCAAGTCAAAGGATCACATATGCCATTGTCACTTTGAGAACCACTTATGACATTCATATAACAATTCATGTAGCATTCTCATGTCGGGTCGGTCCAGTACATCTGTTCTCCAACATCTACCCATATGTTGACTTGATATCTCATATCCATGACAACAACTTGTTATCAGCCACTACACATACTAGTCTCAATGTATTATTGTCGTCCTAATCCTGAATAATACTTGACTAGGGACTTTTAAGAATAATATCATAATTATATATTTTGAGGATGTTATTATATTTACATACATTACAGACTTCATATGAAATATACTAATGGAATTTGCCATAGAATATGTAATGTGAGCATGATAAATGTTTATAAAATCATAATCAATTATTAGGTTTCATGAAATATACCAATGAAACTAAAACCAATCACTAATGTATCTAATACCAAGTGAGCTAGTATGACGATCATGCTTCTATTGCATCAGAGGCTTCGCCAATGGATCAGCAACATTGTCATTAGTTGGTATTTTGCATAACTTCACATTTCCTCTATCAATAATTTCTCGGATGAGATGGAAACGCTGAACGAGTCGTTGGTTAATCACAAAATAAATCCTCACAAACCTTTAACTAATAGCTAGGGCAAGTAAGAGTCGAATCCCAAGAGAATGTGGAAACGAATTTTAAAAGAAAATTACACTAAGAAGATCTTACGAAAGGGATATTCATGTCCATTTGGATACAAGCCTTGGCAGGGTTGCAAGGCTTATGATCTTACGAGGTACACGAAACCAGAAAAAGAAATATCGGTTGTTCTCAACCCACAAACACAAGAAATTAAATGTGATTGTCCAAAATTCGAGACAGAAGGCATCCCATGCAGGCATACAATTAATGTTATGAAGATGGAGAACTTGGTAAGAATTCCGGATTCCGTGATTGTTGATCAATGGAAAATCGAGGTTCGTGTTCGGCATGATTCCTTGGACGAACCCCCATTAACTGCAGAAGATGTTGAAGTGTTTAGACGGTCCAGTATATGTCTATTGTGCAATCAAGTGGCAGAGGTTGCCTCAAAAACACCTGAGGGGCCGTTTGGTTGGGGGTAATATCAGATCCCCAACAATGACAAGATTCCTGCCTCAACTTACCCGGGTAGCACATTCTCGGGTAAGTGGCCATTTTTGTTTAGTTAGAATTCCTGGAAATATTTGAATACCATGTGTGGTTAGGGGTAATTAAACATTCTAGAAATGACACATTACTATAATGCCCCTGTAATGTGTTAGTAAAAAAAAATTATCAACACCTGTGATGAAAATACAAGTATAAGTGAACTTGGAAATGCATATCTAAATGCACTTCAGCAGGGTAACTATCATTCAATATTCTGCAATATTTAATGGAAGACATCAAATTAGCATTTGCATAATATAAATCATCATGAAATGTAAGTTTAACCCAGCCATACTTACAAAAAAACGACCCTCTTCCTAATGTTTAAAGAGCAGCTGCTAACATGTACAAAAATATACCAAATGTTTGCTTTGCATGCCAAGCAAAGACTACCAGTTAATCCTAGCAAAAAATGTGCCAAAATATACAGGATTATGTTAGCAAATTAAGCATTAGTTTGGCTGTACGAAAAGTTAAAACTAGAGCAATTCAAATCAAGGATAGGGATTGGCCTGAAGGAGTTTTTTCTGGACATATGACTTCTTCAACTGTTAAGGCAGCCCAAAGAATGTATCAACCTTGTGCTCATCCTTCAATATATGCTCTCCAGCTACCATAACCTCATCATCAGTGAAAGCTCCAAGGTTTATGATGTCCTCAAATATTTGATTCCTCCTTTGATTGAGCCTTTCTTTAGAACTAAAGAAGCTTGCAATCCCAGCTATATGTTGGCCAACAACATCATATGATGTTCTAAACAAGCCCATCTCCTCAACCACTTCACTTATCCCCTCGTCAAATCTTGTTCTTTTCTTGCTTGTGACAGGTTTGGTTTTTGGTGCATTGTTTTATCCTTGACAGGCAAAGGCCTCCACATGCACAACATCTATTTCAACTTCTTCTTCTCGGTTGTCTCCTTCAGCATCAACATAATGTGTTTCCTCCATATCATTATGATCTTGGTCATCCAACTCCTCCACAGCATCAACAACTGTCTCAGCTCCACCTCCATTTGCTTTATCCTTCCCGAAAGCCTCAACCAATGCATCATAGTAGGGGAAGGGCTTCTTCCTCAACCCTTAAGCATATGATGGCTCTAAAAATTGGAAACAATATCAATAGTTAGTTAAAATAGTTTCAATAGTTTTTTAAGTTTGAAATTTAAACTTTACTTGACTTAACTTTACTTCACTTACCTTCACCCAATCATCAAAGACATCATTACTGCACTCAACATATTTCTCCTCTTCATTCCAGCCAAACCCACTCCCATGGTTGATCATGTCAGCAATTTCATTATATTGTCTTCTTAAAAGCTTTGTTCTAGACTCAATATGAGGGTTGGCATTGATGTGTGAGTTTGGGAACTTCTCACGGAGCATCTTCTCCAATTGCAGCAGATAGCGAACCTTGAACCCATTCTCTCCTTTCCAAGTTGTGTCTTGAGCTAGCTCAACTAGGCACTCGACCAACAACTTGTCCTCTTTCTTGGTCCACTGCCTTTTCTTTTGTTTTTGCTTCTTATTGGATTGTGTCTGCTGCTGTGTTTGGGTCTCTTCTACCAAAGTCACTTGCTCAGGTAACTGCACCTGCCGGCTCTGGTAAGTGATAGGCCTGTTGGGTTTCCTACTTATGTGCTCCATTTCTTCACTGTCTTATTATAAGAGTCAGAAACAACAATAACACATGAAGCAAACAATTATGAATCAAATCAATAATTTATTATATAACATATCATACAACAGTTAACATATTACATATATTACAATGAAATAAATGATTCATAATCATCAGCCCTAAATAAAAGAAACAAGGGAAGCACTTCAAATGAAATAAATGTCCATTTCTCCTCATGTCCTACACAGAAATAAATGAAATTAATTATTGAATGAAGACTGTCTCAATGCTGTGTAGCCCTCCATGTAGTGTACATCTCTTAAGCAAGTTGATCTCTCCACTGAGTCCATTCAGGACTTGTCTCACAATGCCTGATAAGGTCTCCTTCATCTTCCTCATCATCAACAACACCGTCATCTTGGCTACTATCAAACTGTCCAACCTGAACCTCCATTGAATCAATTGGCATCTCACTCCTAATGAAATTATGGAGTATGCAGCAAGCCGAAATGATTCTACATTGTGTCTTAATTGGATAAAAGGATTTATCCCTCAAAATGGCCCATCTTGCCTTTAATATGTCAAAACATCTTTCAATGCAATTCCTTGCCTGAGAGTGTTTCATATTAAAGTATTCTTGTGGAGTTCGAGGTTGGGCACCATGTCTCCATTCACTCAAATGGAATCTTTGTCCTCTATAAGGTGCCAAAAAACCCTTCACCATTTGTGTAGCTGGCATCACACAAATAATATGTCCCTAAAATTCCCAAATAAACCCAATGTATTAATAAAACAGACTTGTATCAGTAACAATAGCTAACCTCAGTATCAATGAATAACTTGTATTATTACCTTGTGGGACTTTTAACCCATTTCTCCTACTTATTGCATCCCTCAACACCCTACCATCTGCTGCTGAGCCTTCCCATCCAGGTAAGACATAGATGAATTGCATCTCAGGGATGCATACACCCAACACATTGGTGGAAATTTCCCCTTTCCTTGTTCTGTACCTCGGTCTATCAAGTGTATCAACAAAAACCTTAATAAAGGTCCAATCAAGGGCACCTAAACACCCTTTGAACCATCTCCACCTCCCATCAGCATGGTTTTCAGGAATGAGTTCAGCTTTTTCAAAACAGATGGAATGCAATCTCTGAATTGCATTTAAGACAGCATGAAACTGCCTGCTAACTGTTTCACCAGACCTTACAACTTGCCTTTTGAAAACTCTATTATTCACATTATCAGCAACAATATGAAGAAATGAACTTACCTGTTCTTCAGTGGTTGAATTCTTACTATCCCTTAAATTACCAACAGTTTTTAGTAAGTGACAAAGTTTTGAAAAAACTCTCCTATCCATCCTAATATTGTCAACAGCTTGAATGTCATTTTGGAAAACCATTTTCTCCAAGTTCAGGTTTCTTAGGGTTGCCCTTTCATGAAACTCACCAGCATAAGTTATTCTTCCCCTACCTATTATCCTAACCCTCCTCTTTAAAATTAAACCTATTGTAAGAAACATCATCATGTAGAACATGCTCTCCATCTGCCTCAATTGCAATATAAGAATAGTGACCACATGCATCTTTTTTCTTAGAGACAATCAAGCCATAAATCCTAAACACATCAAAATTATAAGGCATGTTTCAAAAACTACTATGATATGCAATGAAATGCCTAATCATGCAATAACTATTTATTATTTGGGTCATTTTAATTTAAAGAAGTTTCAGGAAATTCAGAACTGCTTTGCTTCAGTTTATGTAATAACAATGTATACCAATTTGCTTCATTTTATGCACTGTTATACCATTAATTTCTGAAATTGGCTTCCATTAACATCTAATTTTACTTTGTTAATGACTTAACTTTACTTACATAATAGATTTGTATTACACTTATTACAAAGATATGCACTGTTATAGGTAGTTAACACAATCAAATTGTGTTTTTACAAAGTTCCTTCACTATGTTTTTGTCAAATTGGCTTCAATTTACAGTTTATGCACGTTCTCTGGTTCTTTAGTTTACTTAAATAATAAATTTTAGTTCAATTTTTTACAAATTTCCCAAATTTTTTACATATTAAACCCAATTAGTATTTCAGTAACAATTTTGTTAAAAAATTAACCTCATTTCATATGGCATTAACCATTTTATAAGATTATAAAGAAACCCAAAGTTTTCCCCAATTAATTTATGGCCAAACCCTAACCCAAAAATCCTAACATCCATTTTCGATACAACTATCCCAACCCAAGTACTTTTTTAAAGTGTTATGCAATCTAAACAGTCGAATCGAAACAAAAAAACGAAACACTCCAACCAAAAACTCATAAATAGTACAGAATATCGAAAGCACCCAATTTAAGTAAAAAAACTTACAGTTTTTGTGAAGAAAACTGAATCGACCGAGGAAGAAGAAGCAAACGACATAGTAATCTGTTACGGAGATGCAAATTTTAGGCAGAATCGAGAGAGGAAGAAGAGAGAATATGGACGGTTAGGGTTTTTGTCGAAAGCAAAAATGAGAAATGGATTTTTTAATTTTCGCTCTTATATTTTTGAGCTTGGTATAAGTTGTAATTATTGACAACTTTGATGGCAGCATCGTCCTTCAAAGTAAAAATCCAGGGGCATTTTTGTGAAGAAATTAAACATTCCCCCGGAATCCAAGATAACCTAAGGGGCCGGGGGGTATGTGATTCCGGGGTAGATTCCCCCAAATCCAACGTGGCACCCGGAATCATATTCCCCCGTAATCTACATACACTTCAACCAAACAATGGTATCCCAGATTCCTAAAGGCAAATTCCGCCCTTCATCTGGGATACCCCCTAACCAAACGACCCTGAAAGTTATAATCAAGCTGTGAATTCTTTACGTGAATTACGCCATAATCTCAGGACTACTCACAAACTGCAGAGTCAGCCTGAAAAATCTTCACCTTCGGCAAGACTTCCTGTTGGTGATCCTAAAAAGGTACAATCAAAAGGGAGGAAGAAGAAGAAGACTAAAACAAAAGGTGAAAGGAAGGTTTATTCGTGTGGTAAATGCGGAAGGCAGGGTCATAGTGTCATAACATGTCCCGACAGAGAAATAAGTATGGGTTTTAACTTTGAAAAGGTCTCACAAGATTGGGACAGTGATTGTGATTCTTCAGATGATGACATTTTTGACACCTTTTCATCATCGTCTACAGACCTCGATGAGGTAACTACTGTAGTTAATTTTGTTTGTATCTAATTGTCATTTTAGTTTTTGTTTGCCACTTGCTAATTATCAGATATTTGAATCATATCTGTGATTGTAGGATCTACCTACTCAAGTTGAAGTCGGGAATGAGGTACCAAGACAAGAAAATGTCGACAAAAACTCACATGAGGTAAACCTTGGCAGCAATTAGTTGCTTATTGTTTGGTAAAAATTTATTAATGTTATGTGTAACCTGTTTTGATACTATGGTCATTCTGATTTATCTTTGAACTTTCAAATTATCAAATGTTCAATCATTTTTTATTGTAGGATACTTCCATTGAACATGATACCCACCTTGATGACCTTCACCAAGGAAGTATTAGCACTCTGTTTGATTTGAATATGACCCCGGAGGTAGAGCTGTTTTATATTATATAGTTCGAAAAAGTTTGAATCTATTCTTAATATACGTTTGAATTATAATGACACCTATTCATGTTTTTGTTTGCAACAGGATGACGATGACTCCGGCCAAAAAGAAAAATAGGATGACGACGACTAAACATTGAATTCAAGCATTTAAGCAAAAGCTGAAGTTTTTACAAAATTGATACATACTTGTTTACATGATTTTGGTTTTAATTGAGATGTACATGCATTAGACTCTTTGAAATAATCAATGAAATATATGAGAATAGAATTTCGATTGATTGAATTTTGAGTCCAATTTGTTGATATATAATTAAGTTCATAAAGTATTCAATCAGAGAGCTTCAAAAGATTGACGTCTTATTTCAACATTTTGAAAGTGACATTTCAAATTGGGTAATATTTTCAGAAAGTTTCAACAGGTTGACGTCTTATTTCAACATGTTAAAAGTGTCAAACTCAAGGCTGATAAAAGTATACAGAAAGTTTCAACCGATTGAAACCAAACTTCAAAACAGATTGGAATTAATTCCAGTATCCTCAAAGTCATATACTTTATTCCCAAAATATTTCTCATTATCCCCAAAGACTTATATGCACCATCCCCAACCCGGTTTTTGGTATAAAGCTTATTCATATATACCCAAAACCAACTTTAAACATGATTTTCTTCCCAAAGTGGAGAATGGAACTTCATACCCAAAATATATCTCATTATACCCAAAAACTTATATGCACCATCCCCAATTCGATTTTTGGTATAAAGCTTATTCATATATACCCAAAACCAACTTTAAACATGATTTTCTCCCCAAAGTGGAGAATGGGATATCCCCAACGTGATAACTTCATACCCAAAATATTTGTCATTATCCCCAAAAACTTATATGCACCATCCCCAATTCATTTTTTGGTATTATATGAGTGCACTTAAAAACGTAGGCAAAAACACCTATGGATGTCATTTCTCCATGGTCTATAAATATCGAAATCTCCAACATCACACAAAAAACTTGAAAACATAATCTTAAATTATTTTAGTGCTAGAAAAACTTAAACACGATCGTCGATTATTTCACAAAAATCACGTGGAACTGCTTTACGTGAACAATTCAGAGGGTGCATCATAAGTAGTCCAGCTAATAAGTATCGAGTCTGTGTTTTTACTACCTACAATAAATTTTGTAGGTACGTCAGTAGTTGAATAAGCTAATTTATAATGTAGCTAGTAGTCTATGTTGTGGCATTACAATTGAACAATAACACAGGGAATTGGTGGGACTATCTGAAAATATTAGTTAAATAGAGGATCAGTCATCATACTATAGAAAATAACTAGTTGATATAGAAACTCAAATAAATTTGAAAATCTCCATTCTCCATTCACTTTACATGCAAGACAAACACTATATGATAACATCAATATACAAAATAAAACCAATGCTGAAAGTAAAATTAACGGCCCAAGTTCCACCAAAATTCTCTGAAGCTCAGCAGCTCTAACCTACAATTTAGAAAAGAAGAAAGTGGAGTTATCTCACTGCTATTTATGGAAGACAAAAGTAGCTTCCATTGTGACTACAAACAAAGCGGAAACTTTGAGATTCCTTTCAAACGTTAATCAAAATTGGTTTAAAAAGAAGTGGAGTTGTTTTCTTTTCTGCCCCATTCATATCCATTGAAAAAATGATGAAATAAAATGAAGAGAAAACTAAAGTTGCGATTTCAAAAGTTGTGGTGAGGTAAACAGTAAGTCCAAATGCAAAAAGCAATTCAAGGTTTTTCAGTTTTCTGTTTTCACATCATTTGGTAAGAAAAAAATAAAAAAGCTTCCAATCTACAAGACAATGATGAAACAAATTGATTCAAAGAAAATGTAATAAAGTAGAAAAAAAATACAATCCAAAGGACAGATCTTAGGGAAACAGGTAAATGAGATACAGTTTGAGTGAACGAGGAACAAGTAAACACCTTATTGGGAAAAAAAAACAAGATGCAGTTTGAGTGAGAAAGAAATGAACCCGTTGATCGAAGGAAATTTCATTTGAACGTCGAGAATGAAATCTCGGATTCGAAACCAACAGATAAAGATTAAAAATGAAAGCGAGAAAAGATTTAAGGATTTGATAAGCAAAAGATTTAGGGATTTCATAAGTCATAAACAAGGAGAAAGAACAAAGCAAAATACCTGTGAGTAGATTTTTCTTGCACAGAATAGAGCATAAGCCCTAACACCAACGAATTGGAAAAAAATTGTTCGAGGATATTGAATCTGAGATTATGTGACGGGAAATTCTCGAGAGGGGAAGAGGGACAATGGTGGATAGGGTTTGCAATTAATTTTGGGCTTAGTTTTCTGATTTAGTGCGACAGAGAGGGAAAATCAATAATTTATTTTTTAAATAAATAAATTGAATTGAATAAAGAGGGAAATGAGGTTTTTTACTTAATTTAAATAAATTGGGGATGGTGATCAATATTACGGGGATGAAGAACAACGCTAAAACGGTGCGCATAAAGAAGAGTACATCGAGTTTAATGAAATTTAATTCGGGTATGATGCTTATCATTATTTGAGGATGATGAGAAATGATTTGGGTATAAAGTATATCACTTTGGGGATGCTGAATTTTGCATTTTGTTTCATCATTAGATGACACTAAATTCATATAGACGGGATTTATTCAATTAATTATGATGAAAATATGGATTAAAACACTTTTTAAAGCCAATTTTGGGTATATAATGTCAATTACTAATGAATTTGGGGATGGTGCTTATGATTATTTGGGATGATGAGAAATGATTTGGATATAAAGTATATCACTTTGGGGATATATCTATTTATATAAAATACAATATATATACAATATATATACAATACAATATATCTATTTGCATATAATATTCATGCTATACACTATCTATCATAAGGCAAAAATTCCAAATAACACATCATAATCACTAGATATGCAATATTCAACTATAATACATAACCATTCATTCATGAAAATAGAGTTTGTTCAAAATCTAAGAGTTTGATTGAAATAGCCATACAATAATACATTATTCTCAAACATACTTTTCCTATGTTACATCCAGGGTGAGTAGGACTTCTTAAAATTGGTTCAAAAACACCTTATTGGGAAAAAAAAACTCATTATTAGAGGGGACATGTTTGTACAAGGATCACTTCAAATGTTATGGCTAAAAAAAATAAGGATTACTTCAAATGAAAACAAGATGTTTTGCTGCACAAGTAATTTGAATCTCTAGACATTCTTGAAGATAGATTAAAAGGTATTCCACACTAGCCAAAATTGCAAGTTATCTAAGTACAAAGACAATCCACCTAAAGATCCGCAAAAAGTTGCTTGCAGCTCCTTTATTTGCATTTTTCACTTTGGTCCTCGCAAAAATGAAACAATGGAAATCAGAGATCAACTTACATACTTGACAATATTTCTAAATAACTTGAACAGGTAAGAAATGCTTGGTACAACAAAAAAAAGCAAACTACTATTAGATGGCACTAAATTCATATAGACGGGTTTATTCAATTAATTAGAATGAAAATATGGATTAATACACGTTCGAAGACAATTTTGGGTATATATGTCAATCTCTAAAGAATTTGGGGATGGTGCATATGATTATTTGGGGATGATGATAAATGATTTGGGTATAAAGTATATCAGAGTGGGGATACTGAATTTTGCATTTTGTTTAATTATTAGATGGCACTAAATTCATATAGACGGGATTTATTCAATTAATTATGATGAAAAATATAGATTAAATCACGTTTGAAGCCAATTTTGGATACATAAAAAAATGCCAATCTCCCAAGAATTTGGGGATGGTGCATATGATTATTTGGAGATGATGAGAAATGATTTGGGTATACAGTATGTAACTTTGGGGATACTGAATTTTGCAATTTGTTTAATTATTAGATGACACTAAATTCATATGGACGGGGCTTATTCAATTAATTATGATGAAAAATATTGATTAAAGTACTTTTTAAAGCCAATTTTGGGTATATAAGAAAAAATGTCAATCTCTAAAGAATTTGGGGGTGGTGCATATCATTCTTTGGGGATGATGAGAAATGATTTGGGTATAAAGTATATTACTTTGGGGATACTGAATTTTGCATTTTGTTTATGACACGTTTAAAGTCAATTTTAGGTATATAAAAAATTGCTAATCTCTAAAAAATTTGAGGATGGTGCTTATGATTATTTGGAGATGATGAGCAAATTTTTCCACAAGTGCATGTTTGCCTCGCATGACTTGATTTCTATATTTGAGTCCAGGATCATGCTTCGTCCCAACCATTATATATGTTTTTACCACTGCAAGTGCATTATATAGTCAAATTTGGAATCAAAAGATGTTGTATACATTCACAAATAACAAGAGTAAGTTCTCAGGCAAATTCTTTTCTACTATGTGAAATTAATGACACTGATGAAAATATAGTATTGGTAATACATCTTTTTGGAACCTTCCAGTTGAGTCATAGGAAAACACAGTGGCATTAAGACCCTGTACAACACCAGAGATTATGGCTCTGTTTGGTTCACCAAATCTATTTTTCAGAAAATATTTTTTTCATTTTTCGATGTTTGGTCGGTAGAAAATGCTCCAGTCAAGGGAAAATAAATTATTGGTCAACGGAAAAAAACCCACTTACACGGGAAATTGTCTTCCGCTTCTCAAATGTTTTTTCATTTTTCGATGTTTGGTCGGTAGAAAATGTTTTTTTCATTTTTCAATGTTTGTTGGAGTCGCACATCCTAACTAGGTCAATTCCACTGATTTCGCCTTTTTGTCCTTAATTGAAAAAAATGCAAAAGTTGTAGTTTTGCCTCCCGGGAGATGGGAAGTGGCTAGGCGGCTTCACTGTCATGTTAGGGTGAAAATATTGAGGTATGAGGTATGCAAAGTGGTTTTTAATAATAAAAGTGTTCATGTTGTTCATCTTTTGTTGTTAAAAAAATAGGTGTTTGATCCATTTTTTAGAGAAAAATCTGAAATATTTGTGTTTTTTTATAATTCCTTTTTTTAGTTTAAGATTTTTTTTTCTTTCAAAATCTGAAATATCCTCATTTTTTAATATGTATGTTAAAGAAAAAAATAATAAATCAAGCAAAAAAATGTAGATGTAGTTGATATCAACGGTTGGAATAAAAAAGGTGTAAAAATCTATCACGAGGACTACACGTACAAATTCATTCCAAAAAGTTTTTAATTAAAATCGATTTAACATGTTAAACCTTTTAATATTCGACGGCCAGGATAATAGATGTTGCATCCAAGGTTCAGAATTTAAGGGGTACATCACTGAGAGGTGGTGCATCACAGGGGTGCACCGGACTACACCATTTTCTTAAGGTTTATCCCATGTATGTATTAGGTGTATATTCAATTCATAACGAAGGGACTATATATTTATATATATAATATATAATATAGATTATATATATATATATATGATTATATGAGGACACATAAAAAAGGGAAAAAATATAGAAAATTAAATAGGTGAGATCGCAAAGCTATTGTAACAAATTCCTAATTAAGGAAATCTAGAGAACAAAAAGTAGTAGTAGTAGTAGTAGCAGTAGTAGTAATTAATTGCATTCAAAGAATACCAAATCTCTCAACTTGTATGTACCCTTCAAAATCCCCATAATATTGAGAAGACAACTAAAATGGAAGTGGTTAGTAGGTAATTGGTGAAAGCCTTTTAAAGTGAGAAATCATCAGACATTCCCCTTGAAGACCTCTTGTCCCCAGCATCGCTTGCAACTGAAGAGTAGAAATCCTCATCTTCCTTGGGATCTTTTAATCCTTCAATTTGGTCAAGAGCCAATTTCATGTCTAATCTCTTATCCACATCTACTTCACAACAAGACAATGCAATGTTCAACAGCTTGAGCATTTCTCCATCAGGTCCACTGATAGTGTTGGTTGCGCCCATGTCTTTGTCAAACACTTGGTGAGCCCCTGACATGTCTTCACCAACGACAGACTTGACCCAGGTTGCCAAATCTTGGTCCTCACTTGCTTTCCCCTTGTGCAAGAAGTTAGCGGGGAATTTGCCAGTCAAGACCTCCAGAATGAGGACCCCAAGAGCCCAAACGTCGGTTTTCTTGGTGATTCTGCCATGTAGGGCGTATTCGGGTGACTTGTAAGCCACCATGAGGTCTTGAGCACTCTCTTGGTTGATGACAGGGATCAAAGCGTAGTCGGTGATGAGGGGTTCCAGGGATTGATTGAGGAGAATGTTGGAGGATTTAAGGTGACCGTGGGGTGCTATCAAACTGGGTAGTTCCTTGTAAAGGTATCCAAGACCCTTGGCTACTCCTTTGACAATCTTCAATCTCGTAGGCCAATCAAGTGCAGGTTGCCCCAAAGATTGGTAACCTGCAGATAACATGACTTGTTTATTTTTATAGATAGATATGATGAAATTATTATTATTATTATTATTATTATTATTATTATTATTATTATTATATATATATATATAT
>AWWV01015243.1:0-27278 GCA_001974805.1 Corchorus capsularis
TTCCTCCTTCCTATAATAATAGGCCACAAGAGGAAGCAAGTTGTGATGATTTAGTCTTCCGATTCTCCTCATATGCTCTTGGAACTCTTCTTTCCCCACGTTATTCATCTGCTTATACCTCTTGACCACCATCTCAGCCCCAGAAGGCAAAGCCGTCTTATAAGACGACCCGAAGCTTCCACTTCCCAGTATCTCAGCTGACGCCTTTAGCAAGTCTGCCAAATCGAAACTCTCTCTATCATCCCTCACGAAACAAAGTTTCGTCCCCGCCTCCGCTTTTTTCCCATTCCTTGAGTGGGTTGAAGCGCTGGAGTGGTCCTCCTCCTTTAGTCCTGCTTTTATTCCCAGATTTGATGGTGGAGCCTCCACCGATAGCGGCGGTTGCTGCTTCCTGCCATGCCTCACCATCATCATCACTGCTACAAATACGGCAACTAGTACCAACACCCCAACTATGAGTATCACCACAAAGATAAAACTACTTGAGGGTTTCTTGGAACTGCTTGTGCTTGTGCTTGTGCTTCCTGTGCTTGTTGTGCTTGTGCTTGTATCAGGGGAATTAGGCGAATTGGCACATGGATTCAATGCCTCTCCACAAAGACCTTTATTGCCTGCACCTCATTTATAAACCCGCAAATTAGACCATACTATTATAGGTGAATAATTCTAATGAGATGAATGAATCAAGATTTCTATTTTGTTTTCACAGCCACTAAAAGAAATTTGTTTTGTTTAAAAAATAGAATAAATTTTTTTTTAAAGAATGAAAAAAAGATTTAATTTGGTGAACATATACATAAAGAAATATAGATAGGCACACTAATGTCAAAAAAAAAAAAAGAAATGAAATGAAAAACTAATGAAGGCAGGCATATATATATAGTGGGGAGTGGGGATAATAAAGTAGAGTCACCTGAAAACAAGAAGTCGGGATTCTTCTTACTAAGTAGGCCTACAGGAATAGGACCCTCCAATGCATTATTGGAGACATCAAATTTAGCCAAAGTCTTCTGCCGGAAATCTGGTATTTGACCAGAAAACTGGTTTCCATCAAGTTTAAGGTCCATAAGCTTGGGCAGAGTAGCCAATGATGAAGGAATAGGACCTGTAAACTTATTATTTGATAGATGGAGCTTCTTGAGGCCAATCATACCAGAAAATGCATCCCCAGGAATTTCCCCAGAAAAGGCATTCTTGGACAAAAAGATGTTTTTCAATCTATTAAGTTTCTTCAGCTCTGGAATGGGACCTTCAAATTTATTGTTGATAAAGCTCAGGATTCTGAGGTTGGGTAAAGCTTGTAAGGTATGCACATCAATGGTGCCCGAAAGTCCCATGTTTTCAAGTATAAGACCCGTAACACTACCACCCTCGCAAGCAACAGCATCCCCCCAGTTGGAAACGTTGCCACCCTGACATGGAGGTAGATTTATATCCTTTCCCCATTTCCCCAGGGCCAGGGCTCCCTCTCCCTCATCACTATTGGTATTGGATAAGGAAGATTTGAACTTGACAAGGATTTCGGATTCTGACAATGCATACGTATACCAAGGAACCAAACACAAGGAAAAAATTAGCAAGACATGATGGATTAGGAAGAAATTAGGATGCACGTGCACGGCGGCGGCCATAGCGCTACTTGTAGGCAGGCGTAGGCGTACGTTGTTGGGACAACGGAGGAACGCGCACAGATGGGGCGGTGTGCGCGCCCTTCAACAAAGGGAGAAGCAATGCGGAAAGGCTATAGGGGTTGTTGTTTATGGTATTAGTATTAGTATTATTATTGAGAAGATTGAATTTGATGGATTTGGATGGAAAGAAAGAAAAAGAAATGAAAGGTCAAACCTAAAAATAGGACTTGTTTTTTTATGGCTGTACAATGATGAAAGCCTGGACCTGGAGGAGTTTGACAAAGTCTTCCTCTTTTTTCTACAATGTTGCATGACGTCACATTCACATACATCTTTTCAATATTTATTTATAAATTTGGGTTAAGTTAATTTTTTATTATTATTACATAATAAGTATATCTTTCTTTTCATTTTTCAACTCAAGTGAGTCAATAAATTAAGTAGTTTCAACCCAATTATTATTATTTCATTTTATGGAGGCCAAATATCCAATTTGAATCTAAACTTTTTGCAAGTTGCTCAATTCCAGCCTAAATCTTTAATGAGTTCCAAATTAAGCCTAAACGTTTTCGATTTGTGACAAATTGAATCTAAAATGGATGGAAAATAGATTGTGTGCAACATGCACACTATAATCGCGTTACATTGTTTAGGGTGGCTTCCACGTGGATTTATTGGCAAAGTGGCAAATCAAAAAGCCATGTCAACTCCACATCTAACGGTTGACATGAAAAGAGAAAATTTATTTTTGGATAATTTTTTATAAAAAACTATTTAATTTAAATTGAAAAAAGAGAAAAAAAAATCAAAACTAGATTTTTTCTCTCTTCCAGTTCCCTTCCTGCTCTAACCTCTCTCTTCTTCTTCTTCAAATATCCCAGATCCCGTCTACCACTCACTATCGATTCCGCCGCTATAAAATCTTTGATGGAAGCCTAAAGCTACAGATTTGTTCATTTCATTGTAGCCTCAAACGGATCGAGTGGTGGTTCTTCACAGAAACTCTTCTATGAGCCTAGATCTTAGTTTTTTTACACTTAAAACCACCCCTTTTCCACCGAAAATCTAGATTCCAAGGTCTGAAAATGGTTTATCCACTTTCTTCAAACCGTTTTCGGCCTTTGTTGACTGATCCGACTACCCAAAATTCTAATGCCCAAAATCTCTGTCCATAAGTTTGTTGCTGAATGTGTTGTTGGAGTTCTGCAAAAATGGTGCGAAGAAGCTAGAGTTCTGCACAAAAGCATTTGCAGTTATGGGCGTCTTTTTTTGTTGATTGTATTGTTGAGAAGTCAAATCTTGTAAAATCAACTTCGTGTCGGCTTATTGAGCGAAAAAAGCTGAACTGATCATTTGCAGTTGAGAAGTCAGGCTCCGGCACAACCGCACAAAGGCAACATGTGTTGGTTGTGTTGGGTTTGGCAGCATTCTCAATTCTAATAGAGAAGTTTTTTGATAGATTGAGGAGACAATAACCTGCTCCAGTTTTGCAGACATTATTTTTTTTAAGAGTTTAGACAGAAAGTTATAGTTCACTTGCGGCATTCATCATATATTTATGCAAAATTTACTTGATTCAAAATCAAGCTCCATAACATTCAAAATCAGCAACCCCCATTTATTTTTTTGGTAGAATTACATGAACTTAACAAACCCCATTTAAAGTCCTATATGTTTCTGATCTATATATGATTAGAAATAAAAAAATAAAAAGATATAAACCCAAATGACAAATGTAAAATATAAAAAAAAAACAAAAGATATATGGTGATAAAAGCAGTCTTGATATGATGACCCAATTTAATGGGGAATTTCCTCTCTTTTCAACTTCTCTCCGGCGGTGAGAGCTCTATTCCCCCCGTTTGTGAGGGTTCCTTCTTGTCATAGGTACAAGTTCCTTTCCATAGCCTTTCGATTGTTATGGGATTGTAATCGTATTGGGTTTTCTAGTGCTGTTGTTATTTTGATTTCAAATTTTTCTATTTCGATAAGAAATGAAGCTGATTCGGATTTTCCAGTTGGGATTTCTCTATCGTATCCTAAATTTAAATTTCAAATTGAGAAATACATCGTTGTTTGGTTGTTTCATCTGCTTATATCTGGCTTGTGGTACTGGTGGTATTGGTGGATATTTCTTATTTCGCAATTCTTTTGGTCTTGTTTATCCTCTCGTGTTTTGTCATCTGCAAATCTTTCTTCTATGGCGGGTGCAACTCTTTCCAATTTGTGTTCTCAAATGTCTTTGCAAGAGGGGGATAGTGATCAACAACAGAAAGTTGTTATTGAGCCAGGGTGGATCGATGAGCCCGAAGGTGCCCTTGATTGTTTCTGTTTGTTGGGTAAGCTGCTTGTTAAGAAAAGGACGAACATTGAAGGGTTGCAGAATGTGATGTACCAGGCATGGAGACTGGAACAGGGGCTGAAGGTTAAGGAAGTTGGAGACCGGTTATTCGTGTTCCAGTTTGAGGATGAAGTGGAAAAGGATAGAGTGCTGGTGTTGCAACCTTGGTCTTTCAACAAATCATTACTGGCACTTGCAGAGTACGATGGTTTTCAGGCACCGGAGAGTGTCCCATTATTGAGATGTCCTTTCTGGGTTCGAATCTTCGATCTCCCATACCGGATGATGAATGAGAAGGACGGTTCTGCTATTGGGGAATTCATAGGTCCTGTCATTGATTTGGATGATAATTGGGGGAGATATATGAGAGTACGTGTTGATGTGAATGTACGGATTCCGTTGAAAGATGGAACAATGATTGAAACTCCATCAGGTGATATAAGGGTAGAATTCCGATATGAGAGGCTACTGGATTTTTGTTATGTGTGTGGGCTCTTAGACCACCAAGAAGGGGATTGCCCCATAGGCAACATAATGAGAAAGAGGCAGGGCTTTGCAATCAGGAAGTATTCACCAAGGTTGAGAGCTGAAACTCCCGATACAGATTTTGGTAAGTCTGATGGGATGGAAAGTAGTTTTCGTATGTAAAGCAAGGCGGAGACACCAGCTCAAAGGGCGAGGATGGCCTGTAGTGGTTTTCACCGAGAAGGGAGTAGATCAGTTCCATCGAAATCTGTCACCTGCGGTGGTGGCCAACACCATCAACATATGGATAGTATGGTTGTCCAGGGAAAGAGGGTGGCACATGCACTCACGTATGAAGATATTTCTTGTGAGATTCTATCGAAAATGGGGGAAAGGGCTGTTGCGAGAGGACCGAGTTTGGAGGAGAATCGCGGGGTTGCTGCAAATCGTGTTGAGGGAAGAAGCGGATATCATGGAGATGATAGTTACACCGTTAGAAATGGGAATGTGAGAAGAGGTCGTTGTGCTCCAACCGCAAGTCATGGCTTTTCAGGGGAAGAGAGTTCTGGGGAAACTCCAATTCTTCCTGCTAAGGAAGCGGAAGATAGTTCGGCTTCCAATTCTTCCTCTAACAATCATCGATCCAATTCTAATTTCCTTGGACGGGCTAGCACTCAAATAATCCCAAGGATTGGGCCTTCTGGGCTGAGCCCAAATCTAGTGGGAGGGGTAGAACTGGGCCACCAAGTGATAGGGGCTACTGCTGGGTCGAATATGGGCTGGGATAAGAAGGCTACAAGGGTACAGCAGGATGGTACCAAACTAAATAACCAGGTCAGTGTTGTAGCTTCTAATAATGCTGAATATGATCCGGATTCTCCTTTTGTTTTTGGGGCTGGTTCTTCATGGAACGGGAAAATTCGAAAGTGGAAGAAGACTGCCAGAACTAATGGCCAAGGTTCGGTGGATTTACTGTGCTATGAGTCCCCAATTAAGGTGGGGTCTAAAAGATCCACTGGTCAATTTACTATTAACAACTCTTCACATGGGAGTTTTATTAAGAGATCGAGAGAGGCGATTATGGAGGAGGCAACAGGGGATTTTATTCCTTTAACTGATGGAGATGCTTTGGAGAATGAAGATGCTATTAATGATCATGTACCAGCGGCGGGGATGGCAGAGAAAGCCAATCTCTGCCGATATCAATGAATTGCATTGTATGGAACTGTCGGGGTCTAGGAGATGCTTGGGCAGTTCATAATTTATTTCAATTAGTCAAGAGTAGAAGTCCTTTGTTTTTATTCTTATCAGAAACAAAACGAAGACAATCCGAGATGGAATGGATTCGTGTTAGATTAGGTTTTGATTTTTGTATTTCGGTATATTGTAATGGTCGTGCTCGTGGTCTATCACTGCTATGGAATAAATCAATAAACATCTCCTTGCTTTCGTACTCTCGGAATCATATTGATGTAACTATTAATGCTGGTACTGCTAATGCCTGGCTTTTTACGGGTTTTTATGGATGTCCAGAAACTTCACGTAGAAGAGAGTCTTGGCAACTTTTAAGAACTTTGAATCTACAATATTCTCTCCCTTGGATGTGTGCCGGGGATTTTAATGAGGAGAATATTGGAGGAGCTATGAGATCCCAACAGTTAATGTCTGCCTTTCGTGATGTAGTGGAAGAATGTGATTTTGGTGAATTACCAATTCGTGGCCCAAAACTGACTTGGAGGCGTCGGATTAATGGTGATTTCGTGTTTGAACGTTTAGATCGAGGCTTGGTAACACCGGCTTGGAGGGAGCGGTTTCAATTTAGCTTTGAAGAGCACATTGTTACTAATTTTTCTGATCATCTTCCATTATTATTTTGGATTAGTGCCCAACCAGAAGTGGAGCAGAGATATAATCTTTGTTTTAGATTTGAGAACATGTGGTGTTCTCATAGAGGTGTCGAAGAGGTTATTAGAAGTGCTTGGAATGATCCGGGATGGGTAGATGTCATGAGTAAAATATTCAAGTGTGGGGAGGAGCTTCGATCATGGGATATCAATGTCTTTGGAAATGTCAGAACTGCTCTGTCACGGAAGAGAAAGGAATTTAATTTGCTGTATACTCAAGCCCAAGCTGGTGGTGATTCGAATGGGTTGCAACAATGTACGGATGAGTTAAATGAGTTGTACAGGAAAGAAGAACTCATGTGGAGACAAAGATCTAAGGCATTATGGCTTAAGGACGGGGATCGAAATATAGGCTATTTTCATTCGGTAGCCTCCAAGCGAAGAAACAGAAATCTAATTCTAGGGATTCGAGATAGTGGTGGAGTGTGGTAAAGAGATGTCAAGCTAATTGAAAAGGAGATTGTAGATTACTTTCAAAAGATTTTTGTGACAAATCATCCATCTTTGCAGCACATCAACCTGGTGGCAACTAAAGTCTCAAATCGGGTGAATGACTCCATGAAACGGCATCTCGATATGGATTTTACGAGTGAGGAGATCTGTAGGGCTGCTTTTGATATGCATCCGGATAAATCACCAGGCCCGGATGGTATGACACCAATGTTTTTTCAATGTTTCTGGGGGATAGTTGGTCAGGATGTTGTTACTGTGGCTTTATAATTCTTAAGTCAAGGTACTCCTCTTCCTGATTTCAATGATACTAATATTGTTTTAGTTCCGAAAGTACAATCCCCTAGTGTTGTTAAAGACTACCAGCCTATTAGTCTTTGTAACGTGGTAGTTAAAATAGTTTCTAAGGCTTTGGCTAACCGGATGAAAGTCATCTTGCCTGATCTAATTGGAGAAAACCAAAGTGACTTTGTGCCAGGGCGCATGACTTTTGATAGTGCACTTGTGGCTTTTGAGACAGTCCATCTCTTGAAAAATAAAGTCACATGGAGAAAGAAACATATGGCTTTGAAGCTAGACTTAAGTAAAGCATATGATAGAGTAGAATGGTTGTATTTAGAGGAGATACTGAGAAGTATGGGTTTTCCTGCTCGATGGATATCTAGTACTATGGCTTGTGTTAGATCGGTTTCTTATTCGGTTTTAATAAATGGACAGCCTAGTGAGAAGTTTTTTCCTTCGAGGGGTATCCGACAAGGTGACCCACTATCACCGTACCTATTTTTACTTTGTATGGAGGGTTTTTCAGCATTAATGAATGATGCAATGTCGGAGGGTGTCATTGAAGGGGTGGCAGTTAATCGGCATGCCCCTCAAGTATCACACTTATTTTTTGCAGATGACAGTTTGATTTTCCTCTGAGCGAAAGTGTCAGAATGTGAAGTTATCCTTGATTTGTTACGGAAGTTTGAACTAGCCTCGGGCCAGCAAATAAATATAGACAAGTCGGCTATTCTGTTTAGTAGTAATACACTAGTAGCATTGAAAGGTGAAATCATGCAATCCCTGGGGGTTGAGAGGGTGTTGGAGAATGATAGATACTTGGGTTTACCAATTATGGTTGGTAGATCTCGGAAGAGAGAGCTTCAATTAATCAAGGATAGGTTATGGAGCAGGATTCAAGATTGGAAGGGGAAACAATTGTCAATTGCTGGGAAGGGGGTAATGATTAAAGCGATAGCCCAAGCTATCACAGTCTATCTTATGAGCTGCTTTCGTTTTCCTAAAACTTTTCTTCATGATCTTAACATGATTATTGGTAATTTCTGGTGGGGGGAAAGGAATGGGCGAAGGAAAATACATTGGAAAAGTTGGGAGTCTCTTTGTATATCAAAAGTTGATGGTGGTCTGGGTTTTAAAGATTTTGAGGCTTTTAACCTCTCTTTGCTTGCTAAGCAATGTTGGAGGTTGATCCAAAACCAGGATTCTCTTTGCTTCCGGATATTGAAAACTCGGTATTTTTGGGGCACTCACTTTATGAGAGCTTCTCTAGGGAGGAACCATTCCTTTACATGGAGAAGTTTATTAGCAGGGAGGGCTGTTTTACAAGAAGGTTGTAGATGGAGAATTGGCAATGGGGAAAATATTTTTGCTCTTGAAGATAAATGGATTAATAAACCTCCATTGTTTAAGCCTACTCCGAAGGACGATGTTGGTGTGCCTCATGACATTAAGGTGGCTGACTTAATCGATTTTGAGACAAAGCAGTGGAGAATGTCGAATTTACTTGCTCTTTTTGAGGAGGAAGATTGCTTCAAAATTAGGAGTCTTCCTCTACCTAATAGGCCAACCATGGATTACTTTCATGTGGAATGCGGATCAATTGGGTCAGTACTCGGTTCGATCGGGTTATATGGTGGCAAGGAAGATGCTGGGACGAGTAGTTGTTTCGCAGGAGGAAAGAGCTCCAATTTGGCACCTATTATGGCAGAGTCGAGTTTATCCAAAAGTCCAATATTTTGCTTGGAGATTGATTAACAATTTTCTGCCGATTAAAGCAAACCTTCAACAGAGAGGTATGGTTCTTGATAACTCTTTGTGCGTTGTGTGTGGAGGAAATGATGAGATCATTTATCATCTCTTTTTTGAATGTACATTTAGCAAGAGAGTCTGGGAAGTTCTTTGTCCCTGGTTGGAAGGTTATTTGCAGGATTGGAGGTTACTAGATGAGTTCTGGTCTCTTTTTTTGGCCAAAGCCTCTCAATTAGGTTCTATCGATCAGGTTTTGCTGACTCTATGGCTATTATGGAAGAATTGGAATCGGTGTTTGCATGACTCATGTTCCTCTACGGTGGCAGCGTTTCTTTCCACTACTAGCCATCATTTGGCTCGAATCTCGTCTATGGATGTTGATGAAGGCCACATACACAGCGTGGTGCAAATCCATCAATGGCAACCCCCTTCCCCTGGTAGTGTTAAAATTAACATAGATGCAGGTTTTGATGCCACTAGGGGATTTCCTGGTTTTGGGGCTGTTATAAGAGACTCCACAGGAGATATTTTGTGTTGTGCAGTTGATAGTTCTACTTTTGTTAGTGACTCACTCCAAGCTGAAGTTTTAACGATAAGATTTGGGCTGCAATTAGCTAGGACTGAGGGTATTATCAATTGTGTATGTGAAAGTGATTGCCTGTTGGCAATCTTGGAGATTAACAAGAATAAGCCTAGTTTATGGGAGGGAGCTTGTTTGATCGAGGAAATCCGGGATTTAGCTAAATCTTTTAGGCATGTTTCTTTTAAACATGTTAAGAGAGTGGTTAATGTTGATGCTCATAATTTAGCAAAATTTGCTTGCACAAATGGCGTTGATTATGTGCGATACAGGGAGATTCCCCTTCTGTAATGTTTTTTTGAAGAAATCCCCTGTTGTAATGTTTTTCTTACATTAATGAAATTTCAGAATTTATTCTCAAAAAAAAATCATAATTTTCCGATTGTCAGTGCCACGTCAGATTGTTAGTGATGGTAACGGTATGTAATGGCGCGTGCAATACACAACATAAATCCTGTCAAATTTAGGCCTGATTTGGTGGATTTTGAAAACTTTTAGGCTTAATTTGGAGCCCAATAAAGGTTTAGACTGGAATTGAGCAACTTGCGAAAGGTTTAGACTCAAATTGGATATTTGACCTTTCATGGAGTATATATTATTTGATTAATAATTTATTTCATTTCATATTGTATTGGATTCATTTCATTGGGCCAAACCAAACAATGATTAAAGTCCATGTGAATTAGATTGAGGAGAGAAGCAAATTGGATTACAAAGTGGGCTAAGACCCACAGGAAGGAAATCAATTGGATAAGTAAAAGTGATACAACAAGTTCATCAAGTAAGTCCATACCCCATTTCTATTTTCAGAGGTTAACAAGTGGGGATCATTCGTTCGATGAGACAAAGCTTATAGGAGGAGGGAAAATTCAAGCATATCAAAAACTCCATGTTTATATATATATTATATATATATATACCTTTTTTTTTTTTTTTTTGCACCAACAGAATTGTGAATAGTCAACCAAAATGGGTGAGCTGGCTAAAACACAAAAACTGTCTCTACCAAGTGAAGCAGTTGATCTCTCCACGACAAATAACAAATAAATATTCATAAATAAAAATAATACTAGTCAAACTAATAAATTGCGTTTCACCGAAAAAAAAAAACTAATAAATTGCGAGGCTAAGAGCTGCAAGGTGTCAAAACAAAAAGGAAATCATTTGGTTTGGTTACTGAATTGTGAGGCTAAAGCAGCATCAGTTATCGAAATAGTAGAATTTGTTGTTTTGTTCTAGACTAGACTAGGTGGGATGGAGGAAGAAAACAATGAAGAAGTGATAAGAGTGTGGGAAATAAAGGAAGATCGAATAGGTAATATGCAAAAGCAAATGTCAGAGGCACCCAGATTACTAAGCAAAGCAGCTGGTAAGAGTTCATGTTGCATCTTCAGGGTTCCACAAAGCCTGGTGGAAATCAACGGCAAGTGTTACCAGCCCCGAATCGTGTCGATCGGCCCCTTCCACCGCGGGCAGGCTCATCTGAAGATGATTGAGGAGCACAAGTGGCGATATCTGGCCTCCTTGCTCGCCAGGATTCAAACCAAAGGCTTGGGCTTGGAAGATTTGCTCAAGGCCATCCACCCACTGGAAACCAAAGCCAGAGAGTGCTATTCTGAAGCCATCAATCTGAACACGGATGACTTCATTGAGATGATGGTTGTTGATGGTTGTTTCATTCTCGAGTTGTTTCGCAAAGTTGGGAAATTGGTCAAGTCTGAACCCGATGATCCCGATCCCCTGTTTTCCATGGCTTGGATTTTAGCATTCTTTTACCGAGATTTTCTTCGGTTGGAGAATCAGATTCCTTACTTTGTTCTCCAGTGCTTGTTCGATTTAACCAGGATGCCTGGGGAACCGGAACCGGGTCTGTCTTTGTCTGCTATTGCTCTTCAATTCTTCAACAACGCAATGCTAAGACCAGATGAAGATATTGCCAAGCACCATGATTTGAAAGCTAGGCACTTGCTTGATTTGGTTCGGATGAGTTTCATTCCGCCGGCGGAAGCCAACAGCAGTCAAACCCCAACCCCAACCCCAACCAATCTAAATGAAAATGAAAATGTAAATGTCATCCACTGTGTTTCCAAGCTCCGCCGCGCCGGAATCAAGCTAAATCCAGGCAAAGCAGCAGAGAGTTTCCTGATGGTCAAATTCTTCAAGCATGGAGGAGTGATTGAAATGCCAACCATAACAATCGATGATTTCATGAGCTCGTTTCTCACAAATTGTGTGGCGTATGAGCAATGCCATGCCACCTGTTCCAAGCACTTGACAACTTATGTTACCCTCTTGGACTGCCTCATCAACACCTACAAGGATGTGGACTACTTACTGGATCGAAACATTTTGGAGAATTATTTTGGAACAGACGCCGACGTTGCAAGATTCATCAACAATTTGGGTAAGGACATTGCTTTCGACATTCATCTCTCTTATCTCGCCACACTCTTCAATGATGTCAACCAGTATTACAAGAATAGCTGGCATGTTCAATGGGCAAGTTTTAAGTTTACTTATTTCAACACTCCTTGGTCTTTTCTATCAGCATTGGCTGCCTTAATTCTCCTACTTCACCTTGGCACAGACCTTTTATACCATTTATTCCGCTTATAAATAAATAAATAAGCGGTTAAGTAATACTAATAATCAAGATTATTATTTTATATATATAAGTAGTAGTAATAATCAAGTCATTTTATTTTTTATTTTATCTGTTCGTATCCTTTGTAAATTAAAGAAATTAGAGTGACTTGACTTGATTGTTGTTCGTCAATGGGTGGTTGCTGGTGGCTACCTTGGAATATGGTTTCATTCCTGTGTATCTGTCCTTCCTATTTAACCACATACAAATCCATTCAATCACCTTTACTTCTACTCCACATGAATCCAACCCAAAATCCGCCCAATTCACACCTCCACTCTTGTTCAATCTTTATCAAACTAGAATAAGAGATCAATTATTTCAGCGAGGGCCTAGTTCTAAAATTACTGGAAAGGTCCAAGGATTTAATTCATTTGAGAGTAGTAACCAACTCTGATTGAGCTTAAAAACGAGTTGGATTTCCAAGTCCAGAATTAGTGATTGATGGAGACAAAACTACACAGAAAAAACATTCTGTCAAGTATAGGAGCACTAACCCTTTTCAATTTTGAAATCGGTAACAACAGGTTTCTGCCCTCCAAACTACTTAATTGCATCCAACGGTTAATTCAAGTGAGATCCATGGTTTTAACATAGTGACCTTTCTTCAAACAACCCTTCTGTAGCCCTCACCGTTGCTAGGAAGGTGAATCTGTGAGCTGAAAGACTAGCTTATAGGATGAGGCAGTTTTGCGGGTCAAAATCGGTGTAACCAACATCAACAAGACATAGCCCATCAGGTGGGGCAGGCGGTGCAGTGGCACGTCTACAGGTAGCCTCCATTAGTTTTAGCAATGCATCTTCTTCTGCTCCAGCAGCTGCCTCTCTTATTGAGGTTGCCACAAGAACACGAACCATCTAATATGTTTAAGCCACCGTTAGAATGCAAGTAGAAGAAACAATGACAAGCTAATGTAATAATATACAATACCATAATAACCTGAGGAATAGCGACTGCTGATTTTGAAATTCATGAGAACATCACTCGATTAATTTGGCAAAACAATGGAAAGACTATAAGGGATCATCTAGAAACAATATGATATATGAAATTCTAGAAAATGTAGCTACACACATATACACTCATAGAATGCAAACACACATTGCAGCTACCTTGCGCAGGAATCGATTAGCAACCAACTCGACACACATAACCTTCCTTCCTTCCTTGTGATCCTACAAAAAAGCATCAACCTTATTACTGATGCTGAAATCTGCAAGTTCAATAATACCGCTACTCGTCTAGGTTAATCCCATAAAATAATTGGTGGAAAAAATATGCTTCACAAATCTAATAGCATTAATGATGTAAGTACAGCACTTGTCAAAGAAAAGAATTAACATTGTAGAAAAAGAAGAAATATTGGATGCACAAAAGACTTTTAAAGGCTCAATTCGTAAAAGGGAACAAAAGTAAAAACTCGATAAAGATTGAGCCATACTTGGACAATTTTACCGCTTTGGATATAAACTTAGTGATTCTCTGGTAAAACTGTTTTCTAGTTCTAAATGTAAATTCCATAGGCAGTAATTTTTCATATCTGATATTGCAACTATCATTAAAACAGTGTTACAATTTGCAATTATACATTAAACAGTAATATGTAAATACGACAAGTAGGTCTTTTAGCCTGAAAATAAACAAGAAAACAGACAACACAAAAAGAGTAGGTTTTACTAGATCTAGGAACAGATGTATACAAACAAGCAAGCAGAACCAAGGAGAGAACAAAGTTTGCACAGATTTATAACAAGCCCCACTATAATTATATTCACTCTATTCCATCTTATATTAAAAGTTGTTCAGAAATAACTACTCATCACTCTGGCAAAAAAGTAACAGTTGTAAGTATTCAAAAGTTTCATTTTAGTTTTATTGGTAAGGCAATATCTACAACGAGGTGGTCATTCAACATGAGATGGAGCTGTATCAAAAAATAGCCCACGAAAAGCATGCCTCTAAATGCATTTGAGCCTCTATGAAATTATTTTTTGAAGTTTACTGAAAACTAAATTGCTATCATGTTCATTCTGCGAGGAACAAAAATAAGTTTCTAACACTAGTAACAGTAAGAGACATTTACAGAACAGGGTATTCTTGCTTCTGCGGCTCGAGCATGGTACATGAAGCACTCCGTTGGTGGTCCTCTGAAACAAATATGAATATGAAAAACTGTCATTAAATTATCATGGCAACAAAAGTTTTTAATAACAATACATCTCCTCTATGAGTCGATTGATATGAGAAATCATTCCATTAAGTTTCACCAATCATATTGAAATTAAGGAATATCCTTCCGGGGCATCCATTTAAAAAATAAAAAAGAATAGCTAAAAAACAATTCTAACAGAAACCTCAAGGACAAAAAGGGAAAAAGCTGACTCAACACACATATGAAATACTAAAAGAAATCCTACTAGTAAATCGATCTATCACTTCAGCTGAAATTGGAAACTGAGAAGTAGGAAAATTTTAAGCTACCAACCAAATTATTCCTGGAGTAAAAATCAGATTCATCCACATGATCAAGAAATCATCTGAGTTTTCAACTTTATCAATCCAGTCATATCTAAAGCTTATGTAAGGATTAAAGTTAAAACACTAGTAAAAAGATTCAGATATGTCTAACAAATTCCAAGTCAACAAACATAAACCTATGCAAATTACTTAGACTCAACTATTAAATACTTGATGATGTCACCTTTTTCTCATTCTTACATGTTTCTAGAAGCTTTAGTATCACGTGCAAACATTTTGTAAGACAACAATTTTCCTTCTAGTTGCCGTAGTAGCTGATTAACCCTGCATATGCTGAAGCAGGTTGGCTTGTTTGCTGCTTCAAGCCCATCATTATTGCTGATAATTAAGTTCTCACCATTTTTCCGGCCATTGTTTTTAACAGACCCACTTCTTGGATCATTATAGTTTCCATCAGTACTTAAATGCTCCTCCTCCTCATTCTCACAGCTTTCTTTTTGAAAATCTTGACCATTCAAAGGAAAGATATACAAATAGCGCCTCCACTTAGCAGAAAAGTTAGGATGAAATACACGTGAAACCTATATAATAATATAACGAAAGTTATAAGCATATAGAAGCAATTCTCATGTATAAGCTTTGCATATTGACGTTATCATAAAATTTTTCTATGGTCATAAGAACAGTTTATTACCTCAGAAACAGATACAACCCTGAGTTTTCCAGGTGCCATACTGTTTACCGAATCTTCAATATCACAAGGTTTAACATCCTTTCTCCAAGTATCTAAACATAAAAAGCAATCAGAAACATAAGATACAAATTTAGAGAAAGAAAGATGTGAGCAAATAATTCACAAATTCCTCTTAAGCTTAAGCAGAACATATGCTATATTCTTTTCCCTCTTTTCTTTTATTTTCTTTTTTGAGATAGAACATATACTATTTCCATCATCAGATGTTATAAACTAGAGTGCCTCATTAATAAAAGGATGATGAAGAAATGATCTCAGTGCCAAGTTTCCTAATATAGCCAAGTTTTGCACAAACATATATTCAACGTAATAAGAAGCAATCATGAAATACTCCTAGGGGAAATGGAAAATTTAACCCTAAACTCTTCAGAACAGTATTAATTACTCCCTACAATGTGCTGACTGGACCTTGATCAAATAAGCTAAGGAAATTTCCATAAAAATCAAAGTCAAATATTGAAGGAAAGACAATGATGGTGGAGAGATTCGATTATGATGGTAAAGAATAAAGATAAGACAATGTAGATTTCAGGAAACTTTATAATGCTGAAGTCTAACTTTCTTCTATGCTGTTGACCGACTAGAGTACAACTGGCCTTGATTTACTGAAAAATACCTGTAAACTTGAAAAGGTTTCCTGGTCTTTTCAACCTTTTGTTATGAACCAAAAAAAAAAAAGATTTAACATTGATTACTTGAAATACACGAGTAATTTGGAATATTTAATAGTTTTTGCATCATCAATAATATGGAAATGTAACATAAAATATTGAGAAAAAAGAGTTTGGTAATACTATAAATTTTAAAGCAGATAACCATTTCCTCAGTATAAATGATGCTTTTGATCCATATGTCTCAAACAATTATTGAACTGCTTATGTTAGCATATTCTTATATTAACAAGAGAATGATCCTAGAAGCCACACAAATTTTTAGGATATATTAAGAAGATCGTCAAATTCTGAATATGGGAAGTAGCATGTGTCTAAAGAGGAAACATAAGTCATGTAAAACATTCAGTACCATATGCAAGAGAAAAGAAAGGGGACAACTTCCATCAAGAAAAGAGTAAATCAAATGCAGACAAGTTCATACTTCTATCTTAAGCAACACAATCTTTATAATAAGCTTCATAAGCTTATCCTATCAGTAAGTATACTTCACAAAAGGGATGAAGAAGTGGAAGAAGGCCGTGTCAAAATGAGGAAGAATATTGGATGAAATAGTTATAACATACAGAAAGAACAAACTTGTCTAATAGCAGACACTCCTTTGTCAGTGCGCCCAGCAACCACGGCACAACCTTCTAGTGGTTTAGATTTTTCTTTCAAGAGTTGTGCTTTCTTTTCATCGACAAATCTCCCAAGAGATCTTTCAACCATTCTGTAGAAAGCAAGGAAGTAAGGGTGAAAAACGACTCTTAACCACAAATACACACACAATAAAAAGGAAGAAAGATTAACCATATTTCCAAATGAAATTTTATTCACTTTTGATCTTATTAATCAGAAATTCTTGATATTTAGAAAGCATATAAACAGCATAATATATATATATATATATATATATGTGTGTGTGTGTGTGTGTGTGTGTGTGTGTGGATGAAGGAGGAATAACTAAAAGATTCTATTGAATACAAGGGAAAAGAATGATCTCTATAATTTTTTTTTTAAAATTTAAATTGAACATAAAAAAAAAAGAAAATAAAAACCCTAATACTGAAAATAGTCAGAAAACTGTGACCTTTTGACTTTAAAATATCGAAAACAGAAAAAGAAGAAAAAGGAAAATTTTGATGTCACTGGCCTTTATTCAAAAACACATCTCAAATTAGCATCATATTTGAGAAAAGTAATGCTACATCATACACAGCGATGCACATTTAGCGAAACGAAACTTGATAAGTTGACAGAAAAATCAACATAACTTACTCCTGCACAGTGTTCAATCCAGGCTGCTTCTGCCATCCATCAAATGTACCTCCATTGTATGAAACAATTATCTTGAATGTTACTCTTTCCCATCTCCCACCCCTTTCTTCTTTCTCATCAGAAACCTCTTCTGTTTTAGAATCATCTTCAATAAATGTCTGCATCAAAACTTCTTCTTTTACAATGAATCATAGTACAACAACTTAATAAGTAACAAGAAATCCATTCTCAACACAAGTAAGAATCAAAGATTCTTTGTTGGAGAAAAACAGATACCTCAGTGCCGAACAAAGTGGATAAAGTGAATCGGCCATTGACGAGATTGGAATAGAAATTGACAACGTCGTGCCAAGGTCTGTCATACATGAATCGGTAGCTCTCCCTAGCAGTCCACCGAGCGGAATTGCAAGAATCATTGTGATTGTAGTGAAAATAAACTTTGTTTTCCGATTGGGTTTCCATTACTTTCACTGATAAGTGCCTCAATCTTCCGACCTGCGTAAACAGTTGTGAGGAGGACCGGAGGAGCAGGACCATCCCAAGTCCCACCCTGCTTTAAATTATAAAACCTCCTCTGCCCAGACCAGAAGCGTTAAGCCCTCAACAGCTAGAAGCAAAGTCACTCGCAGGGTTCAGTTCCAGTACATTACTAACTCTATCCACTATTCTCCAACACTAACTTGGATTACTGCCACGTGCTTAATGAACTTTTCAATGGACAAGATGAAAAGTTGATTTTTTTTTTCTTTATTTTCCTGTTTTTACCAAACAAACACTCCTCCTTTATTTCCTTTATCCGGGGGTGATGATGTTTGCAAAATTTTATTCAATCTATATCTCCATCTCCTTCTTCTTGCTGTGTTAATTGTAGCGATCTTTCTGTCTCTCCAATTTTGCTAATTTAGGGATTAAAGATACCAATATGATTGGGGCAATTTGGGAAGAAATTGAGCGTTCCGAGAGGTAAGTCGGAAGATTAATTGATAATTATGTGTTATTGAATTTAAGTATTTGTTGTATTGTTTGGTTGATGTTATTGGTTTGATTGGTAATAGCTTCTTAGTTTGCTCCATGTATGAGGAGGCTGCGTCGTTAGCTTCCTCCGTAATAAAGCAAAGAGCACCCAATCTGTTGATGGATTATGATTTTGAGTTGTATGAAGCTATGGAGGCGGCTGGTATGGTCTTGGTTCAGTCCTTGAAACAACTTTCAAGGTACCTTTCTTTTTCTTTTATTTCGTTGGATTTGGCTTGATTGGTGGGAAGATATTAGACTTCTTTTCTTATGGCTGATATGCAGGACATCTGCTATTTTGAATGAGCTCAAAACATTATTTGGTTCTGTTGAAGCAATCCCTGTTGAAGTTCTTCTTACTGGGTATGGATACTCTTTTTTGTTTTCTATTTTGTTCATTCAAAAAGGCCTTTTATTTATGTGCTGTTAAAAAATGCTTGGCTGATCTTATAATTAATATTTTAACCGGATTTTCAATCCACCTTTTAGGTTAACAGTTACAGACTGTTGAGTCTATAGCTTTCTTTTTTTCTTTTCCTTTTCCTGAAGCTATAGAGATTTTAATAATTTTGTTGATGGGAAATGGCCATTTTTGTTGAGCAAGTCTTGCTTCTCAATTTAGCTGTATATTTTGCCCTTAAATCTGTAAGGTTGATGTTCCAGTCATCTTAAGTTATCGGTGTACCATGAAGTGAAGAAATCTAGTCTAAAAATTGGTATCAGTGGATGCTTTATTTCCTTCTGTCTTTGAATTTTTAGGGCTTGTTTCCAAATATCAGAAGCTTCAACTTTAGGTGCTAAAGAATTTCTTGAGGAATTTCTTCACAAGTGGAGGTATGTGGATGACCAATGCTATGTCCTTGGTAGTGTGGAAACAAATTTGAATTTCAAGGAAGGATGTGATAGCCATTTTGTCTTGAGAATTGATAAGTATATTGAAGTTGTTGAGCTGTATGCTGTCATGCTTCTTGGAACAGTATCCAGTGATTTAGAACTTGCAATTTCTTGGGTTGAGCATGCTACATTGCCAGAGAAAGAACGACAGGTAATATATCATAAGTAGAATTTGCATTAGTCCACTTTTAGATTCGAGTCGTTTGCTTTTCTCTCTGTCAAGTTGTTTATGAAATAATCAGTATTTGAAACTCAGCGCGATTCACTTGATAGTGGATCATGTTCTAAAGAAACTTACCAAGTGTTCACTGTAAAATGTTGTTACTACACACTCACTCTTGAGTCACTAATGGCCTCAAAAACAGTCTGGTATGCTTTTAGTGGCCTTGCCAAGGTTTGTTGTCCTATTTTTACTATTATTTGTCAGCCCGTATATATTGTCCCTGTGTTTGGCCCAATTGTTTAGTTGTTGGTCTTCGGTCTACCAGAAAGGCGGTGTTACTGTTATCCTTATCCCATATATCGCCTAAGTTTCAGTATTGTCATGGTGTTATTGTTCAGCCATTCCATTGGTTTAGCTTAGATTCTCCTGGAAAGGTGTTCTAAGGCCTGTCTTGATGCTCAGACTAAATTGTTGCAAGTCGTGCAGAGAATCTTAGTTGGCAGCTTGAGTAGCCTTTGTTAGCTGCTTTTTTGTCTTAGAATTATGTTTCTTTAACTTAAGGTTGCAAATATTTTTTGGGGCATGTTTTTCACAGTTTTCGTACTTTGAAAGTGTTCAATTTGCTTGATATTGCTAAATTAAGTCTACTGTCTTCATTTTAGGTTTTTTTTAGATTATTATTATTGGAATTTATCTTTTTCTTATTTGGTTTTGTGTTGCTTCAATTTGAATAAGTTTAATATATGGAATATCATCATTTTGTCGGTCCTTATTTTATTGCTAGTTCTTACAGCCAGTTGTCTGCATTTTTTTTCCTGCCTTTTTACTTGGATCTTCTGACCTGCGATCCTCTTCATATCGTGGACTATATGCAACTATAAGGAAGTTCTCTCTCATCCCATGCAACATCATGTTTATGTTCTTTGGCCAATTTATTTTCTTGCATTTTGCTTATCATGGTGTTGGGTGTTCTTGATGTTAATAAATTCTGATGGAACAGTTTAAGTGGAATGAATTAGTATTGCACCATCTTTATATTCTTACATGTTTTATTCCAGAAACTTTTGAGAAGATTACACTACCTGTATTCCACAAAGGCAACCAATTCATCGCCAGGCTCGTTGTCACATACGCCGGCAGCCAAAAATGAATCTCATTCTTCTCTAAAAGGACTAAATGTGTCTGGGGGGACATCAAAAGGCTCGAAGTCCATTCACCAGCTTGATGGAGAGAACAGCTCAAAGCAGGCAATTTTGAAGCTGTGCAGACAACCATACGGCTGTCTATGGTGGTTCCGTAATATCACTTTGAAGTTCAGTAATTATCAGTTACTCATATCTAATGGGAAAATTTTGATTGGCTGTCTGATCTTTCTCCTATATTACATCTTACGAAGGAAAGAAGTTTCTTTGCGGAGGTAAGAATATCTTCCTGTTACCTCACGCATGCCTTTGATATTGCTGTCAGCAGTTTGATTTGAGCCTCAGTTTTATGTTGCTCTAAAGTAGTAATTATTATTGCTCAGTCTGCATCATGCTTGTTATTTCTCATAAACTGTCGAAGATGGTAGTTATGTTAGATTACTGTGCATTAAATTGTTGATAATAATTCACCTGAGATAGAAATGTTCTATAACTCTTTACATAGAAGTAGTTTACACGGTAGACTTATTGAGCATACTTGACTTCTTGTTTACCCAGAGGAACACAGATGGTATTGTATGAATATACGACTAAATCCCAACTATTGCAACTCGAGATGGAACTATGCTTTAGTATGAATTTGGTCATTTTAGTACATCACTCGAACAGTTTTAGTCCCTGTACTCCCAATTTTAATCAATTTATTTCCTAAACCTGCAGAATCAAGGGAGTTGAGGGTCTGAATACAAATTTTGACCTTAGTAATGAATATCGTATGTATCTGCATTATTCAAAAATATACAATGAAACTAAAACTAGTTATGTTATAATGTGCCATAGCAATTTGCAAGTTCTTACTAGTGGAGCTTTGACATGAAGCAGAAGTACCTCAGTTTGTTCTGGTGGTTTATCAGGAACAAAAAATCTCCTTTTTAGGAAGAAAATCTCTATTGTCTTCTCAAACTTACCTGCGTACTTGTTTCAGGATTGTTAGGCGACAAGTTTTGTTCGTGAAGAAATCTATAGTAGACTTATGGCAACTTGCATTTTCATACCAAGTAAACCCTCTTGCTGCTATTCAACCTTTGTCTGCTGCCTCGTGACAGAGATGGTTATGAAGCTTTGTTCGTTGCATTGGAAGAGTAGCTATTTCTCCTGATATAGTAATTTTCTCTCATACCTGTCTTACTCATTCCCCATACATGTAATGTACTTTAAATAAAATTAAGTGTCATGGTCAGAATGCATGCCTGGACAAAGCAAAGGATGCCGGTTTTCTGTGTTGGAACTTGTATTCTAACTTTTGATTTATTGGATGTGCTCATTAGGTTTGGCAATTCACCTGTGGCTATTGGCTAATTTCTTAAATCACAACCCACTCTTTGCTGCTTTGTTCAAATCCAGCTACTCATGTTATACCAGAACCTTTGGTTCAACTGGTCGATGTATCCTCAAAACCTTAGTAATCTCAAGGTCCAAGCTTCTTTGCATTTGGTTTTTGTGCAAATTCATGTCGGTTTTGTTATTTCTGATTGTTTTTTATCCAAGGATTGTATTTTAAAAACTTATTTATGTTGGTTTTGTGATTTCTGATAAGGATTGTATTTTTAAAACTTACTAGTCCAGGAACCGCGCTCCGCGTCGGGGTTGTGAAGGGAGGGACAATTAGTTATGAACATATAGGTATTAGCTGTAATGATAGTTGATTTTGTGTAGCTTGTAGCTGCTGTATTTGATATGGACATCGAAAGTATAGAAAGGATATATGCAAAATATTTAGTTGGTGTTTTTTTAAGCGTGGATCTATGCTATAAATAGTGATCGTGAATCAAAATTAGATAGACCATCAAGCAAGACCCCTAAATTTCAGAAACATTTTTGAGAATTGAAACCTCAAAATTGGCTTTTGAGTTAATGAGTCATTAATGAAAGTTGCAAGTCATTAAATTATCTTTCAATAGACACTTGAAACACGTTGATCGGACAAATAGAATAAAAAGTAAAAGAATTAAAGCCGAAGCATTAAAGCGTCCAATCCAGAATTTGTATAGGATTAAATAGCATAAAGCATAGTTGTTAAAAAAAATAGCATAAAGCATAAAAGTATGTGGGTCATTTGATAAATAATCCAGGGAAAAAATATTTGTTTATGGAGACCAAACATAAAAATTCCCTCTTGAACCCTCCATGAAACTTATTAATCAAATTTAGCTTTCAGCCCCTAGACGAAAGTCGTAGATCATGCAATAACCTTTTAACCAACACTTGAATAATTTCAATCGGACATGTGGACCAAAAATTATACAATATTATATAGACCGGTAATCGAGACAATAAAATTTCAGAAGCATTTTTTAGAATCAAAACGTTAAAATTGGCTTTTGAAACCTTAATGAAAGTTGTAGATAATGAAATTACCTTTAAATAGACACCTGAATTACCGATCGGACAAATAGAAAAAAAAATAAAAGAATTAAAGCCGAAACATTCAATCGTTCAACCCATAATTGTAAAGGATTAAATAGTATAAAGCATAAGAGTGTATTTGGATGGAGTTTTTAAAAAGTTTAAAGAATTTAGGGGGCGTTTGGTTAGGATCACCCCCATATCACTAGTGATCTAAGATCACCAGTGATGCAAGATCACTGGTGATCAAAGATTACATGGGTTTATGGTGGTAATCCAGATCACCATTTGAGGGGTGATCAGGGGTAATCCGGATTATCACACCAAACCAAAAAATGTAACCAAACGGGGTGATCTAAGATCACCTGCCAAGATCACCACATGTGATCAAAGATCACCCCCAACCAAACGCCCCCTTAGAAATAAAGCATTTTAAAATGCATCATTTCAAAATGATTTATAATTATTTAGTTTGGATAAAAAAAGAATTTGGAGTATTTGGAATTTTCAAAAGATAAAAAATTCAATTATTAGAAAAAATAATGTTAAGAATATAAAAAAATGCAATATGGGTGTCATTAGATTTGTAAAAATGTATAAAATTTATTAATAACAAAATTAATATAAAAAATATTTTTATAATGAGTTTTTTAATTGAAATTAAAAAATATATATAAAAGTTGAATAAAAATAGCAAACATAATTAATGTGGATAGTTAACTATAAAACAAGGGATTTACAAAAGACACCATTTTAGGTGAATTTTGGAATGAGGTTTTGGGCGCTCCAAAAATCCCTCTTCAAAATCCTAAGATATTCAAAAACCTTCATGTTTTTTACCCAAACTAAGGCTATGTTTGCTAGTGGAGAACATTCTCCATTTTCCATCTCCAAAAATAACAATGAAATTAGGTAGTGTCACAACATGTATCAATGAAAATAAGCATATTTTTAGAAACTGGAGATGACAATGGAGTGAAAATATTAAAATAAAATAAATATGTTCTTCATTTCCTATACCATTGTCATCTTCATTCTCTAAAAATATGCTTCTTTTTATTAACACATGTTGTGGCACTACCTAGTTTTTTAATTTTGGATTTTAAAAAATCCCTATCCAAATGAAAACCCTCCTTAAATATCTTCATCCAAACACACTCTAAATGTGTGAGTGATGCGTCCAAGGCTTATCGTGGTCTTGAAGACAAGCATGGAGAGCAAGGAGAGGATGTGCATGGGCTACATAAAGGCATGAAAATGCAAGGAGATCAAGATGGACTTGCATCAAAGCTCAATAAGAAGCCATTTGATCCATTGAGCTTGCCTGAAGGTCCAATGGCAATATCAAGAGCTAAGAAGTTCAAAGAGTCACTCATGGGTTTTATTCGAACTCATCTTGAAGATATGAAGTTCCTTGAAGATCAATTGAAGACATTTGGAGATGATTTGAGTATGGAAAAACTCATTAATTTGCTTGTTATTAAAAACTAAAAATGCAGGACAAGTTCTGCGCAGAATTTGTACAATTTCTGTCCAGAACTTAGACAACTTCTGCCCAGATCTTGGTCTGTTCAAAAGAGGCTACAATTGCAGGACAACTTCTGCCCAGAACTTGTACTACTCCTGGACAGAAGTTGTTGCAGGAAAACCTTACTTTTTAAGTTTGTTTTTATTTCTTTTTCCTAGTTGGGCTTGGACTAAGCCGCCCATAGGTCTTTTATTCTCTTTATAACTTAACCCTAACACTATATAAGGGGTTCTATTGCTTCTTGTAAACTTAAGTTAAGTTTTCCAATCAAAGAGAGAGTTCTTTTGAGAATTTAGCTTCATTGTTCTAGTTTAAACATACTTAGGATTTCTTCAATCTTGTAGAGTCCTAGCAAACAATTAGATAGTGATTATCTAATTGTGATTCTTGTGATCTTAGGTTGTCAATTGCAGGTCTAATTGATCATCTAAGGCTAACGAACGAAGATTGGATCCTTGGGAAGAATATCGATTTCATCAAGTCTAGAAGTTGGGTGATTCAAGTTGATCTTTGGCAGGTCTTGAAGGTGGATTTGAACCAATAACAACTAGATTCGTATCAATTGGTAATCAGAGCATAGGTTTTCATCTTCAATCGGTAAATCTATCTTTCTATTCATCATTCATCAAGTTCTTGTTCCATTTTCATCCATATCACAAAGTTGAAAATAAAAAATTCAAAAACTTGTGATATTTATTCTGGATTCATTATAGCTCTGTTTGCTTTGAAATTTCAGATTTGGAGTCATCATACATCAAGGTTATATCGAAAAATATAAAAACAAAATAAAAAAAATTCGACCAGAAACTTGTGATTTTTGTTCTGCATTCATTAGTGGTCGGAATTGGCTGAAATTTTAGATTTAGGACTTTTACATCTTGATCTTTCTGGGAAAATATTGAAAAATTAAAAAAAATAAAAAAAGTTATCGAATTTTGGAGGTTTTTTGGGGATTAGGGTTTTGATTTTTGCAATTGATCTAATTTGTTGCACTTAGCCCTAATTGGAGAAAATTGAGTGGAATTGAAAGTGTGATTGAGGATTTTGGGAAGCTTTTGCTGCAATTGAATGTTTAATTTGAAGGAATTCAGCTTGGAGATCACCAATTTCAAGTTGGAAATTAAGTGGTTTAACTAAGGTTTTAAGAGTTCGAAAATGGATATTGTGATTTGTGTTGTTTGGTTGTGTTTTGTAGCAAATTGAGACTACTTACATCGACATAAGGGTGCTGCAAGTTGGTTTGGTTTGATTTTAAGATCACTTACCTTTGATTCACTTAGTTTTTGCTTTCAATTGTTTGTTCCTCAAGTAGGTCACGAGAAGAGCGAAGTAATCCTTACAAGTTGTTCTTATTAGGCCTATTGAAGCTAAAAGGAATGGAAAAAAGCACAATTGTGTGAGATCATCAAGAGTGATTAGAGGGTAGCCAACCCACCTAGTTGTGTGCAAACACGAGAGCACATTATTGTAATCACACACACACACACTCATTGTGAGGAATTTTCTTTATCTTTTCTAACCTTTTGTGCCTACAATGGCAGATAAATAAGAAAGAGTTGGAGAAACAAGTTGGAGAGTTGCTTGAGAAGGCTTATGTGCGAGAAAGCCTTTCTCCATGTGTTGTCACTGTGTTGTTTGTTCCTAAGAAGGATGGAATTTGGAGAATGTGTGTTGATTGTCGAGCTATCAACAACATAACAGTTAAGTATCGTCACCCTATTCCTAGATTAGATGATATGCTAGATGAATTGCATGGTGCTTGTTTATTTTCTAAAA
The DNA here is from genome assembly GCA_001974805.1 of Corchorus capsularis. Taxonomy (NCBI): domain Eukaryota; kingdom Viridiplantae; phylum Streptophyta; class Magnoliopsida; order Malvales; family Malvaceae; genus Corchorus; species Corchorus capsularis. Next base: position 26,134 of record AWWV01015243.1, read on the forward strand.
TTGATCTTAAGAGTGGGTACCATCAAATTCGCATGAAAGAGGATGATGAGTGGAAAACTGCATTTAAAACTAAGCTTGAATTGTATGAATGGTTAGTTATGGTAAAAGTACAAAATTGGTCCCTTAAGTGGAGCAAAAATAGCAAATTGGTCCCTCAAGTGAAAAAATATGCAATTTAATCCCAAAAGTGGAGTTAACTGAGCAATTGGGTCATTTCCGTTACAAGCCGTTAGAGGAGCCGTCAACTGTGCTGACGTGTCATCTGCCACGTCATATTTTTTTATTAAAAAAATAATTTTTAAAAAAATATATAATTTTTTTTTAAAAAAAATTTGGTGAGGGATCCAATTGCTCAATTAGCTCAACTTCAGGGACTCAATTGCTCACTAAGTTCACTTTAAGGACCCATTTACACATTTGCCCCTAACTTTTTGTTTTTTTAATAAAAATAAAAAATTTCATTTTTCTTCTTTTCTTTTTTCTTCTGTTTTTTTTAAATCATTTTCTTCTTTTCAAAACTCATGGTGAATATGATTAATTTATTAAATAGGACCAACAATAGATTTATAAATGATCTAATTGGAAATATTTAGTATATATTAATCAATTATATCAAGTTTCTCTTCCCTAACTATTTCTTGCTTTAATCAGTCCATTTCATAATGTTTTACTTAATAATAGTTAATTTATAAAACAAATACAATTTTTTTTAAAAAAAACACTCACAACCTAATATATAATTTTTAAGAAGAAAAGATGCGACTTTCAAAGAAATTCTGCTTCCTACCAGAAACAAAAGGGATAGTAATTATCAAAGTTATACAATCTTTTTGTAATTTAACCGATGAAAAAATAATTTAATTTGTTTGATTTACTATATATTCTTTTTTTTTTAGTTTAAACGGACTACTTTTTCATTAATCAAGGAGTTTGATTACAAATATGAGAGGGTAAATAACCCAACCAGACCCTTTGGTCACCCAATCTACACTCATATTTGGCAATATTATGTGCTAAAATATTTGTCATCTTTTTAACAAAATTAAAGAGATAGTATCAAAATTAAAAAAAAATAATTTTCTTCTTTTTTTATTATTTTTTCCAAAAAAAAAGAAAAAAGAAAATGGGGTTTTTTCTGAAAAAAC